>VIIQ02000185.1:0-37500 GCA_007449985.2 Desmodesmus armatus
CCATGTATCACGCAGCTGCTACGGACAGACTTCAGCCCAGGGCGGTGAGCTGCACTGGAGTTCACCTGCTGGGCATCTGCTTTTGCATGCATGCATGAATGTGTGGCCAGGCTGGCAGCTACTGGGCAGCTGCGGATGACGCATGTGACGTCATCATGCATCTGTGGCCGGGGTGGCAGCTACTGAGCAGCTGCGCTGCATGCATGCATGTATGGATGTGTGGCCGGTTTGACGGATTTTGAGCAGCTGCAAATGTATGCATGCATGGATGTGGGATCGGTCTGGCAGCTGCTGGTATGCTGCATGGCATGCATGCTGCTCTCCGGCTGATTGCTACATATTTTGCCGGGCCGTTGCCGCTCAGTCTGCCCTGCTGCTGCTTGGGACTGTTCAGGATGATCTGTGACCAGTGTGATGCTGGTAGGGGTCTGCTTTGTGATGGGCCTGTGCGTTCGTGTGCCCATTCCGCCTGCATGCTGTCGACCTGACCAGTATGATTGCACAGCAGGGAGCACTGCTGGAAAACAGCAGCGGAGCGCCTGCTGCATCCTCCGCCTGAGGCCCATTGCCCTGTCATCCGTTGCTGTTGTGAAGGGCAGACTTTTGGACCCATCGGCCAGCAGCTGCAGGTCGCAGATACTGGTGAGTGCTCCGCACGCTTGGCTTTCACCGCTCTGCTGTAGGTCATACGAGCTTCACCGGCCCGTGTAGCTGGTCAGCAGTTTGCCAGGGCACTGGCCAGGTCCTGCAGCAGACATGCGCCGCTGATGGGACGGGGTTGTGCTGTCAGCAGGATGCCATTTACTGTGCCTGGTTCATACCAGGCGTGGTGAGGCCTGAGTGGGCCACCATGCTGTGGTTACCGCAGTACTGCCGGATGACAGCTGTGCATTCACCTCGGATGGACAGCTGGCAAGCATGTGCCAGCCAGTCACTGATGTCATGGACATGTCACAAGCCACCTGACTTGCTTGCATAGGCGTGGAGTTGCCGCGCGCTCTGCTGCTGCTGTCAAGCTGTTGTGCAGGTTGTGCAGGGCCTTTCGGGTGTTGTGGAGCTTACGGTGTGTTTTGGGGCGGCCCCATCGCGCGGTGCCTTGCACAGGGGGCGGGCACTTGGAGCTTGGGAGTTGGCACGCACGTATGCTGACTGTCCGTTGCGCTATACGGCATGCGTGGGCCCTGAGTGCCAGTGGCGCGGCAGGCATGCATGTCACTGATTGTCTGGTGGGCTGCGCGGCATGCAGGTGCACTCAATGTGTTTCCGTTTGGCTGCAAGGCATGCCCTTGGGCGTATGGCATGCATGTGTACTGACTGCCCGTTGGGCGTATGGCATGCATGTGCCCTGACCGCCCGTTGGGCGTATGGCATGCATGTGTACTGACTGCCCGTTGGCGTATGGCATGCATGTGCACTGACTGCCCGTTGGGCGTATGGCATGCATGTACACTGACTGCCCGTTGGCGTATGGCATGCATGTGTACTGCTAGCCCGTTGGGCGTATGGCATGCATGTGTACTGACTGCCCGTTGGGCGTATGGCATGCATGTGCACTGACTGCCCGTTGGGAGTATGGCATGCATGTGCACTGACTGCCCGTTGGGCGTATGGCATGCATGTGGGCGTATGGCATGCATGTTACTGACTGCCGTTGGGCGTATGGCATGCATGTGTACTGACTGCCCGTTGGGCGCATGGCATGCATGTGCACTGACTGCCCGTTGGAAGTATGGCATGCATGTGTACTGACTGCCCGTTGGGAGTATGGCATGCAGGTGTACTGACTGCCCGTTGAACGTGTTGCTTGCATGTGCACTGCCTGCCTGTCGGGGGTATGGCATGCATGTGCACTGATTGCCCATGGGGCTGTATGGCATGCGTGTGCACTGACTGCTGTTGAGCTGCGTGGTGAGGATGTGGATTTCTCTGCCCGTTGGGCTGTCTGCCTGTTGAGCTGCATGCAGCTGAATGTGGTCTGCCTGCCGCCTGCCACTGCGGCATGCATATGCTGCCTGCCTGTTTGGCACAGCCTGAGGCAACCGCAGCAAGGGGCGTGACTGCGCCAGACACAAGGCTGTTGTGCCACCGTGCTGATAGATGACAACTGATGCATGATGGCAGTTGTGCGTGCTTTGCCTTGCCTTCTCGGTGAGCGGTATGGCATGACTGTGTAATCATTGCCCGGTGGGCCCTATGAGGTGCATGTGTGCTGACTGCCCGCTGGGCTACACGTGCGGGAGAAGTGACTGCCCGTTGGGGCGCTGTGCGTGATTGTCTGTGACCTGCCTGATGGCCTACATGGTTTTGCCGTTGTAGTGATTGCCCGTTGGGCTTCATGGCATGCATATTGACTGACTGCCCTGGTACCTGGCAGGCATGTGCACTGCTGCCCATTGCACATCATGGCGCGCTTGTCCACTGAGTGTTTGGCATCATGGCATGCAGGTGCACAGGCCGCCCGTTGGGGGGCATGGCATGCATGTGTACTGCCTGCCCAATGGGCCCTGTGACATGGCTGTGTGTTGTCTGCTTGTTGGGCTGTCTGCCATACATCTGCCACGTTGGTGACTGCGTGCCTGGTGAGCCACAATACTGTGGGCTGCCCGTCAGGGTGCATGGCATCCCTGTTTACTGCTGGTGGCAACAGCTGTAGGTGGAGTCATGGCCTGTTGTTATTGTCCTCCTTCCTGCTCCCTAAAGGCTATTGCTTGGGCGACATGTATTGTCCCTCTCCCTGCTTGCACATGTGCCCATTCCCCTCTGCTCTGCTGGCCGCGTGGCATGGCAGATGCTCCTTGGCACGGACGGTAGTTACTGTTGGGTTGGCTCTACTCGACACCGCTAAACTGGACTTGTTATAGCAGGCAGGGGTGCTCGATGGGGACCTCTCGAACACTGGCTTGCACGAGTGTGCACGGGTACTCAGAGCATAAGCATCCGGACCTCGGCTGCGGCTTGGAGTTCATGCATGGCCTTGCCCGTTGGGGGGTGTGGCGGGCCTTTGTGCTGACTGTCCGTTGGGATACTTGACATGCCGGTGGCATGCTTCTAGCGGCAGCAGGTGTGCTGCCTTACACTGGGCTGCATGGCATGCGTGATTGCTGCCGGCCCGCTACGCTGCCGTGCAAATCCGTGAATGTGTGCTACCTGCCGCTGGGCTACGAGATGGCATTTGTGTAACAACCCCGCACCGAGTGTCTGGTGGAGACTGTGCTGTGCAGGATGGGATGGGGTGTTGCATTCCTATGCTGCTGATAACTTTGGTGTAACTTTGATTTGACTTGAATTGCTGATGCCCTTGCATGCTTCTGCCTTGCCTGCTGGCCTTGGAATTGTCCGCTGGCAGCCCTGGCAGTCTGCGCAGTTTGCAGAGCGTTGTTTGGGAATACACACGCTGCTTCCTGAGTACTCTCCAGTGAGCCAAACCTATCCAGAGCGTCCAATTTTGTGATGGGCGTTGCCACCAAGATTCGAACCCCGCACCTCATGATTGGAAGCGTCATACTGTCCTCTTGAGTCCCAGCCCTCTTCCTTGAATCTCCCTGTCGGGGTCTGCCTATCTCCACTGCCGTCCTCATCTCCCTTCCGCAAGTCCCGCATGAGTGCGGTGAGCCCTATGCATAGGTGTGGGATGCTGCCAGGTTATGCCGGGTTGATGCGGTGGGCTGGCGGGCTGCTGCACAGGGATCCTCAATGCGCTCGTCCGCTGGTACGTTGTCCGCCGTATGCGGCCAGGGTGGTGCAAGACGGACCTAACGTATGTTGTTTAAACGCTGTGTAACACTCTGATGTGTGGCTGCTGCCATCAGCCCTGCTTCTATGCCTTGGCAGCTGCCATGGCCGTCCACTTTCGAGCAGGCCACTGGCTGCACTGCTTGCCTCCCATCCTGCCTCCCTTGCCATCTGCCTACCAGTGTGGCGACTCCCAGCGATACACCTACTCCTGCCGGTGCACATGAGGTTGCAGTATCTATGGAAGACGTGATCTGATCAGGGCACATGACATTGGCCCCTTGCGTGTGATGTGCATGCCGTAGAGCGTTGGACAACAAGTATGCCATTGTCTCACATGTACAATACCATTGCGCGCTGTTTTCCCCCCAGCGCGCTGCGCGCATGTCCCTGTTCCCCTGCGGGATGCTGGCAGATCACGCCGGGTTGGTACAGTAGGCCGTAGGGATGCTGCCCCGTGATCCCGAGTGCGCTTGTACGCTAGTATGCTGTGCACTTTGTGTCTGCCGCTGTATGCGCCAGGGTAGTACATGATATACCGAACGTACGTTAGTTTGCGCTCTGTGTCACTCCCAGATATGTGGCTGCTGTTGAGATGGGTGCTGCCCCATGCCTCCTCTCATGTGCTGTGATGGCTGTAGGGCGGTGCTGCAACGTCCCTCCTCGTCATCCATGCGTTTCAAGCTGCCATTGCCCTGCTTCTGTGCCTTGGCAGCTGGCCGCGAGCATGTAGCACCTCCCATTGTTGCCCCCAAGTCTGCCGGGGAGGTCGCAGTATCTACAGGTGGACGTGATCTGATCACAACGGATGGTGTTGGCCTGTGTGCGTGAAATGTATGCCGTCGGGCGCTGGACAACAAATATCTCATTGTCTCCACTGTACCATTCAACTGCTTGCTGCTTTTCCCCTCGGTGCGCTGGCCGCGTGTTGCCACATACCCTTCTATGTCACCTTTACTTGCTGCTATGTGGCCAATTCCTGACACTGCCTGGACTGTGAGGGTACAACGTGCGTGCTGGGGTGCGAACCTGCGCACAATAGCGTTTTGGGCCCTTCTACGCTGCCTACACGACATTTCGAGCATCATACAGTACGGTAATTGGGGACGGAGTCCCGACCTCGGCACTAGCCAGCGCGTCAGGGGCTCATGAGGGTTCCCAAAAGGGCCTGTCATACCCCAGTTTCTCAGGTCTGGTGCGAGGGCGACATTTTGCTAAGTATGGTTGTCGGCCAGACTGTGCTGGTTGGCTGTACTGGGTTGCAGCCAGGGCCCTTTGTGCCTGGGTGAGGAGGCCAGGTCGGCTGGTCGGTTGGCGTTGTGCTCTTGGGAGGGTAACGCCTGTAACACCTTCAATACCTTCAATCTTTCAGGTCCACTACTTGCCTTGCAACAGCGACAAGCCAAACTTTGCCCTAAGCCGCAGGCTGTAGGCAAAGTGCTGTTGTCGCTGTGCAGAATCTATGTATGCTGGATGCTCCACACGGTCCAGCTGGGACGTGTGACCGGTCAACGCTGGACCGTGTGACCTCGAGGCCAATTGCCTATAGTCCCAGCAATTGGCCTGCCTTCTTGTTGCGTTTTTTCCTGGGTAACTGTGTGCTGACATAGCTCTTCGCTTCCCACCCTCCCTCCCATCATGGTGTACTCCCTTGAGCCCCCCTCAGCTCTTCCATGCCAACGCCAGCCCGACCTGGCCTGTAGGCTCCAGGGCAGATGCTCAGGTGTGACAGCAGGCAGCTTGTGCACCTGAGGCAGAAGGTGCACGTATGCATCCAGGGTTTTGCAGCCCTGCCCTTTCAGCCATTGGACACACTGCCGGCCTGACTTGTGCTCTTGGAGATTTCCTGGGTGGTGGTGGACCTATGTCCAGAGAATGGAAATTAAATGCCTACATGCAGGACTTAACGGCTGATGCCTAACCTTCTGTATGTCGACAGTCTACTGCAGGTAGATCCAAGGTCACAGAAGGCAGAAGGCTGGAGGAGAGCAGTACGGTAGTAGTTGAGACGTCAGTGGTAGTTGAGAGCGGAAAGGAGAATACGAACCCCTGCCCGGAACGCATATAACGCCTGTAACACCTTCAATACCTTCAATCTTTCAGGTCCACTACTTGCCTTGCAACAGCGACAATGCCTTTGAAGTAAGTCGACAGCTGGGACAGCGGCGATTACTTGCGTTGTTTGGTTCCGGACAAGGCAATTTTTCTTAATCCCTTTGCTTCACGGCTGACTCTGCATCGCTGCATGCCTTTTTCTGTGTTTGGGGCACTCTGCACGCTCACCACGTCAAAGAGTCAAAGATGCGTACGTCTCTTTTGCGCTTATAAGCTCTTTATATGGTTAAACAGTAGTCCTGCCTCTATCCTGGCCCGGAGGGAGCTCTGCAAGGTGTGCTGGCTTGAGCTGCTGTTGTCCAACTGGTTCAGGAAGCAGTAACACCAACAGTACACGATCATCTGATGTACATACCTCATGTGTCATACTGAAGCAGCATCCTGTAAATGCAATCCATGAAGCAGCCATTGTCAGTGGCACTTTGCCTTCTGCTGCTGCTGCACCGTCGGATGAACACGTGCCCCGTTCTTTTTGCAGGCAGCATGACCCATGCCTTGGTGGCATCCTGGACGGCATACATCAAGGAACTGCAACAATGGGCGAAAAAGCCACATCGGGACAAACCTGCGCCTTCTGTGCTGGAGCGATGTGAAAAGCTTGGGCTGGCGCCATCTTTCACGCCGCTGACAAATGCAGTGCTGAAGAGACTCATGTATGATGTGCAGGTAAGAGTCCTACTCCTGTAGTTTTCACGTTGAACAACACTTATCCATTTACTATTTGGAGGGATCTAGTCCTGCAGGGCCCAAGCTAAACATCTGCACCACCTGTCGCAATCACTGCTGTGTGCGCAGGTCACCCGCAAGCTGGCAGCACTGTACGTCCAAGCCAACCAGCAGAGCACAGCAGGATCAGTCAAGACAGCAGTTGCCAGTGTCCTGTCGTTGTGGCTGCACAAGGTTGTTGAAGAGTGCCGCGTGTCCCAAGGGTCTCGTATTGCCGTCAGCTTGCAACAGCAGCTGCAAGAGTCAGGGCTGCTGCAGCATATGCCGGCCATCCTGCAGGGTGCAGCAGATGACCTGGAAGTGGCGGCAGCAGCAGCAGCAGCCTCTGGGCTACCAGCACTGGGCAGCAGCAGTGACAGCTCAGGTGCCCAGCAGAGTGCTGCAGCAGCATTGTCTGCAGGAAACAGTCTGCGCACCGCCCTAGCCCTAGCAGGAAACCTTTTGGATGTCCACCGATTGGCCTCCTGTGTGTTTGCCACCACACCTTACATCAGCTTGGAGACAGCTCTGCCTGCAGCGCCTGCAGCGGTGCGTCTGATTCTCAAAATCTTTCAGACCAGCAGCAAGTTGCAGCAGCTGGCCAGCGAGGGCAGTCCAGTTGCGGCACTGCTGCTGGTTGGTGCCACCAGCACAGGCGACACCGAGGACTGGCGCGGTGCTAGCCTGCTTGCAGCAGTTCGTGCAACAGAGGAGATGGCAGCAGCTGTGACCAACAATCTCCTGCCAGGCTCCCTGCAGTCGCTGGCTGGCGCACGCGAGCTGCTGCTTTGTCCTGAGCTCATGCCGTGCATCGCCATGTCAGCCATTGTGGTACTGTTTGGGCTCAACACAAGGGCAGAGCACGGTGCAGGCAGCGGCCGTGGGGCCAGGGATGAAGTGCGTCAAACAAGCAGCAGCAGGAGTACCACAGGCGGGGGCAGCAATGACGCAGGGATGCTCAGGGGGATCGGCAGGCAGTCGCCGCAAGCCCAGGGTTTCTCGCAACAGCAAGCTGCCCTTGCTGCTGGCAGCAGTGCACAGCTCCACCAGGCCAGCAGCAGTAGCGCCATCAGTCCCAGCAGCCACGAGAGGCTGAGCAACGGTGTGAGCCTGGAGGGCCTGACTAGCTTGTCAAGCAGCTTGTTTGGCCTGCTTGGAGTGGACAAAAGCGCCCTGTTGCAGGCCACACACGGTGTCGTCGAGATGCCGTTGGTTTCTTTTTACATCATCAATTCAGCAAGCGGCGGTGTGTTGTGTGCCCAGGTAAGTTGGCGTTGCCAACGCAGCTAGTAGCTAGTAGCTGCAGGATGCTGGATCATCCAGCATGCCGGCGGCATCATTTGCTAACAGCCGCCAGCAGGCTGCACTCTCCTCAGGTCGGACCTTGATGGCTGCAAAGCTGTTGCTGACAAGTAGCAATCGTACATTTGCTAGCTTGTCATCTCGGTCCGAGCCTGGCAGCTGTGGCACCTATCAGCTAGCGCCTTGTTGAATGAGCACACAATACACATTTGTTCAGAGATTGCCAATCACCATGCAACATGCAGGAAATGTGGCATCAGACAAACTTTGTGTGCATGTGTTGCATGTGTTGCAACACGCAGTCTTTTTGACAGCAATTCAGTGCGTGGCCAGCCATCATTGCACTGCCATCTTTTTGCCTTGCAGGTAGAGCAGCTCTCCACGCCGTGTGGGGCTTTCAACGCACACCTCCTGCAGCAGTTTGAGTTACATATGCTGCTTGGCCTGATGATGCACCAGCTGACAGCCAGCATCCCTGCCGACTACCCAATGGCCCAAGATGTGCGTGCCGCTGCTTGTCAGCCACAATGGGGTCGCCCGCTTATACGACTCTTCACCACAGTCAACCTGCACAACCTGCCCCTGCCAACAGATTACATGGGCCCCCAGGTGGCACTGCAGGTGGTGCCATCTTCTGTGAGGCCACCGCTGCCTTCCTTATCGCTACTTGAGCAGCAGCAGCAGCAGCAGCAGCCCCAGTGGTACACTGTGGCACCAAGTGCCCAGCTGCTGGCAGAGCTGCTGCCGCTGCTGAGCAGTCATTGCCAAAGCCAGCTGCAGCAGCAGGACATGCGGGTACAGCAGCAGATGGACGTCTTGAGGCAGCAGCTGCAACAGGCTCACCGGGTTGGGCAGGCAGCTGGGCCACGAGGAATTTGTGTGTCTGCATCTGCAGATTTAGTCAGCTTTGTCAAGACAGTGACCAGCTCCGGGTGGCCAAAGAGTGTGCACTGCTGTGTGAAGCACATATATGCTCTGCTGTTCTGCGCAATTGTGCCGAGCCCCGACCTCACAACAGCAGAGGTGCAAGGAGCAGTGAGTACAGCCAGCACACAGGACTTCACTACTGGGCAAGTCAACTACAGCTGCGTCATGTGTGCCCCAGATGTCATTGCAGCGAATGCACGGGGCATTCTGCGCTTGTTTGAGGCGCTGCTGCGGAATGCAGCAGCTTGGTCTAACACCATGACCCAGCTTCACAACGATGAGCGTTTAGCGGCAGCGGCACCTACAGCCAAGCAGTTGACCGCAGATGGTGTTCAACGTGCAGATGCCGTCCTATCGTACCTGGCGTCCCACGTGGGTGATGCCATGCGACATGGTGTCATTGGTGCCTTCCCACACTCCCCCTCAGCGCTGGGTCTGGCAGCACTATCAGCAGGCTCAGGGTCTAAGGTGAAGCGGCAGCTGCTGAGCCTGCTGGGCACATAGTCAAGCTTGAGGACACAGTCGTCGGCGCAACTGATGAGGACCAGGGGGAAGACCAGCAGGAGGCGGAGGAGGTCTTGCTTGGGGAGGAATGGGAAAGTGCAAGGGAGAAGTTGAGCTATTCTGCTGCCATCACTGCCGCAGCATTGCTGCAGGGGGGCGTAGGCAATGACCCGGTGAGAGTTGAGCCTGGTGCAAAGGGTGCCCCTCAGCCCGGCTCAGCCAGTGCTGTTGACGGTGACAGCCATGCAGATGCCCCGTCCATGCTGACCAGTATGTTCGTCATAGGCCGGTACCACATGCAGCAAGCGCGGCAGTTGCAGTCAGTTGCTGCTTCAGTCAACTCTGTAAAGAAGCTTCAAGCTCTCAGTAAGACTCGGATCAAGGTGCAGCATCAGCCCTTTATTGCAGAGCTTACCCTGCCAGCTGTGCAGCAGTGGCTGCGAGCCAGCAGCACTCAGGAGCAGCTGGTGGCTGCAGGCTATGCACCCCAGGCACTGCTTCAGCAGCTGCAGCAGGTGTTGGCAGCAATGCAGGCTGTCAGGGACAGCGTGGTCGACGAGCAGCCTGACTCATCCTATGGAAAACTGGAGGCATGCTTACTGGAGGCAGCAAAACAGTTGCAAGCGGCAGGCATGGGCCTGTGCTCCTTTGCAGTGCCCAGCATGTGCAACAACTCGTCTTGTGCAAACATCTCTGGCCTCACTGAGCTGGGTCTGGTGTCGGGGCGCAGCTGCATCTGTGCAGGCTGCGGTGTAGCCCGTTACTGTGGGCGTGCCTGTCAGCGGTCTGCGTGGAAGCAGCACAAGCCGGTGTGCGCAGGGCTGGCTGCAGCGGCAGCAACTGGTAAGGCAGCAGCTGTTTCGGCTGTGGCAGTCAGGCCCACAGGTCCCTGACCTGAGCTTGTGTCAGCGTACACCGCACATGCTTTGTGCTGCATGCCTCATGTACACATGCCACCATGGGCCATTTACGGCGTGTTGCATGTGGTGAGCATTTGCTAAGGTGCTGCCACAGATGATCGTATCTTGGCATCCAAGTATTGGCCAGTGAGCTTGGCAAGGCAGATTCGCTGATTGTGTGACTCAGTCAATAGCATGGAATCATGCCCTGGCGATGGCATGGCTCTGCCAGAGTTTCAACATTCAGAGCTTTGACATGGGTCTGGGATAAATTGTTGATTTGTGTTTGCCATGTGTATGGTTTGGCGCATGTGCTTTCAAGGGCATGATGCCTCACCCAGCAGGCAATGCACAAATATGCACAATGAAGCTGCGGCTGATGTGCAGTACTTTGACAAGAGCAAGTGCGACCAAACGCTCTAGCTGCATTGACACCTTCTGACCATGGTGATTGCTTCAGGGGCAAGCTTGCGTGTTGTGGCCCCTCAAGTGACAGGCGCTACAATCTCAACAACGGATTGGGGTGCAAGGACGGTGATGCTGGGGGCTACTGCTGTGAGGTGTGAGGGCATGCTTGTCTTGAGATCGACCAGCATCCGACGGCAATGCAACTGCTGGCAATGAATTGTCATCAGGCCTCCGCGTTGTCATCTCGCCCAGCTCTTGGGAGTGCTATGTGCAGGCCAGTGACAATTTAGTTGGCAGACCTCATGGCAAGGGTGAAGCAAGCATTGACACATGTACTTTGTATCGATCCTGCTTCAGCCTGGCTGTACTGCTCTTCCAGTTAGAATTAGGTTGTACTTCAACAATAGCATGCCCCGCCAGACAGCCGCTGTCGGACGGTCCGACTGCATTGCATTGCCAATGATTGATCACATCAGTAGCAGTGCTTGCACCAACAGCATCAAAAGTGGTGTGTATCCTGCTCATGTCATACCGCCGCACGGTCCAAACAAAATGCTAAGGAGCGTACCAGCAGCAAAACTTTGCAACCTATGGTGCTCAACTAGATCTACAGACATTAATGAAAATATCCCGCTCAAGAAGTCAAGCAACAACAAGCACGGTAGATTGTTGCTAAGCACTGCTTTGGTGCAATAACCGTGCAGGAAATCGTGTAATTTGATGAGGATGGCTTGAGCAGCATGCTGCTCAAGCTGCGCAGCTGCAGTGGCAGCCAAGCTGGCAGGTTGGAGGCGGAGGGGGGCTGTGCCACCGCAGTACTGTACTGGGGGTAGGTGTGGCGGGTTGAATTGCTGTTGCCTGTCACAGTGGGAAAATCACACTTTCATTCATCCTGTAATATGAAGGCCCCTAGGGAGGCGTCGTCCAGCAGATTTTATGATTGTGGTGTGCCACACACTACTGCAGTGGCACTGCATTACTAACATACTACACTGGATTGTTGGTGAGAGGATCTCATAGAGTGTGCCACATCTGGTTGCTTGCTGGTCGTGAGCCTGGCGTCACAAATTCCATTAGAGTGCCTTCCGCGTCAGGCGGATGAATGAATCACGGCGGTTGAACTGGCCCAAAACCGCCGGCCGCGGACTGCAGTCTGATGGAGCTTACCTGCAGCAGCTCTAGCTGTCTCACACAAGCAAGCAAAGTGTTCTTAGCATTCTTGACAAGAGTAACAGTGCACCTGTTGGAGACCATTGGCGAAAGACAGTTTCCGATACTCGGCCCACATAGTTCGTGTAAATCAAACACTACATCAAGATGAGTAGTCTCAGCAGCCGTGCGGGTAGTTTCCTGCAGAACTGGCGCTGCAACAGCAAGGTAGGGAGCTGCGCGCCAAAACAGCAAGTCGCCGTTTTGCGGCACAGCTGAGCACTACATGTGCAGCAGCATCGGAGCTAAATACATTGCTCAATCATTGAATGGGCGTGTTTATGGGCCCAGTCTACTAAAAAAGCTAGAATGACCAGGCTGTCAGGTGGTTGGTTGCTGCTGTACTGTTGTACTGTGCTGGGGCTTCAGAGTTACATGATAGCATGCTTGCTGAGGGCATTTACTGCTGTGTTGTGATTTGCAGGCAGCCAAGGTCCCCAAGCTGAGGGCTCTCAGCGCAAGCGCTCCATCTGGCCTGTCAAGCACTACCACGAGCAAGGACTTGAGGGCCGCCTCTGCTAGTGACGTACTGGAGGCCATCAGGAGTGGTGCTATCAGCTTCAGCGGGCTGGTGAGTTACTCCAGCAGTTGACCAACACTTGTCAGCTGGTACTGCATGGCAATGACGATTGTACAGCGTGCTGCTGCTTTGCTGCTTCTGGTGAGGGTACCGTTGCCAGCAGCTGGAACAAACTGACTGTGACAGCATGTGACTGCTGATTGAATGTCTCAGGTGTATATACAAAATGGTTGGCTAATCACACTTGCTGGCTGCTGCTTCTGCTCTCCCTCCCACATCACAGAAGGACTTTCTCAGCAAGCGCGATGACAGCCCCTTTGTCAATGACCTGCTGTCTAAGGTGAGATTGAACCCTTTTGAAGTGCCGCTTGAGCACTCTAGTCGGCTTTATTTCTGTCTATTTTTTGGAAAGCCAGACCCCGGGACTGTGGCACAGTCAAGGCCATGGGTGACAGAGGGGTGTCCCAGCAGCCGTCAAACTGCCTAGGCTGCTAGGCTTATGGCAACACAAGTTTCAGTAGAGCTGCCAGCACAGCCAAGCCAAGCCAAGCCCCAGCATGGCAAGCCGTTCAGCCTACAAACGACACCATACGCCCCGAGGGGCCAACTTGGCCGCTGTCCCAAGGCGCCGACAGTACCGCTGATCCCACCAACTTGCACATCAGTAGTAATCGAGCAAGCCTTGCGCAGCAGCAGCTCAGCTGACGGTCAGCTCCTGCCACTCTTGTCATGGTGTTTCTGACCCAAATGCTGCTCTGCTGTTTGATACTACTGCTGTGCAGATCGAGCAGTGGGAAACGTTTGACGTGAACCTGCTGGAGAAGGCTACCAACGGCAAGCCGCTCTTTGCTGTTGTCAAGGCTGTCTTTGACGATCTGGGGCTGATGGAGACAGAGGACTTCTGCATGGATCCCGCAAAGCTCGATGCCTTCCTGCATGACTTGGAAGCCGGCTACAACCGCAAAAAGTACCATAACAGCACGCACGCCGCAGACGTGGTGCACGCAAAATATCTGATGATGAAGAAGGTACGCAACTGCGACACTGTTCTCCTACAATGGCTGCTGCTGCTGCCTTGCTTGGTTGGACAATGGGTCCCACTATGTGACATAACCTACTATGTCTATCAGTAGTCCTACTAAGTTAGGTAGGTTCAGTGGTAGGTTGGCCCGCAGCATACAAGCTGAAAGCCTGATCAGGTCTATTGTCTGGAATGCTTCCAGCCTGGACACGTGCTGTGGCAGCAGGCTTGAAGTCAGTGGTTGCAGCTCAGCACAACTAGACCGTCTAGTATGTGACATACGTGCGCTGCTTGCTGTGACCTGCAGGACAAGCTGTGGCAGAAGCTCAAGCCGTGGGAGCGTCTGGCGCTGGTGCTGGCGGCTGCAGGCCATGACGTCGGCCACCCCGGTAGGTCAAACATCTTTGCAGCTTTGCTGGCTCGGCATAGGATTAGTCATCCTTGAACATCCGACACATGCAGGCGTTTGCTGGGCAGCACTGGCTGCTGCATGGCATGCAGCAGGCCAGAGGTTCTGGTGCTGTTCAACAGTGTTCGCCACCTTTGCAGGCCTCACCAACAAGCACCTGGTGGACACACAGCACGCAATTGCGGTGCAGTACGGGCCAAACAGCCCCAACGAGCAGCTGCACGCGGCGACCACCATCTCCTTGATTCGCGAGCATGAGCTGTTGCCTCCCCACCTGCTGCACCCCATCAGCCAGCTCATCACAAAGGTCATCCTCACCACCGACATGGCGGTAAGTACTCCTACGTGCAAGCCATGTTTGCTGTGTTGAAAAACACATCATGTGACGGTCGCAGTCCGGACACTTGAAAACATGTGTGCATGATGGGAGGTCCGACCTTCCGGCAGTGCCGTCAAAGCTGTGCAAAACCTACTACCCACTACTATTGCTGAATTCTTCTGGTGTGGTTACCAGAAGCTCTCCTTAAGAGCTGCACATACCATCAACTACTCCGCCCATGCGATTTCTGCTGTGATTCGCAGGTGCACGGCAACCTGCTGGAAAAGTTTGACCAATACGTCAAGCTGTACGGTGGCGACCTGGGCACCTGGACAGATGCCGAGGCCAGGAGCTGCGCAATGTCAGTCATGCTTCACATGGCTGACATATCCAACATTGCAAAGCCCTGCAGCCTGGCCAAAATCTGGGCAATCTGCGTCACCCAGGGTGAGTACGATGCGACATGCACTGCCAGTTGCACGTACCCCCCCCCCCCCCCCCGCCACGCCTATGCAATGCACTGAACGATCCCTACGTCGTGTGCGCTGGTGCGGCCGCCCAACATGAACATGTTTGTGCGCGTTTGATGCTGCGAACTGGGAGTCCCAGCAGGGGCCACCGTGCCAAGGCTTGGCAGGCTGCCAATGCACTTATCATGCATATGAATGCAACAGATGAGCTAAACTATTAACTTAATTGATGAAAATACATTTTGAAAATGTATTTCCTGCATGTTTTGTGCTGCAGAGGCGCAGCAGCAGGGCGACCTGGAGCGTGCGCACGGCATGCAGGTCGCGCCGCTGTTTGACCGCGCCCTGACCAACATTCCTGCCAGCCAGAGCGGCTTCATCGCCCTCTTCAACCTGCGGGAGGCCTTTGTGTCCCTGGCCGCCATTGCGCCTGCCTTTGGGCAGATGGCGCTGCAGCATCTCGACGCCAATGTCACTTTTTACAACTCCCTGGTGAAGGCGGGTGTGAAGACGCTGTGAAGCACGCAGCAGCAGCAGCAGCAGCAGCGTCAGGAGCAACAGCAGGATATTGAGCCCAGCCAGTGGCAGGCCAGGGCCAGTGTCAGGCAGAGGCGGGATGTGTGTGTCTGATGTGTGCACTGTTTGATCAGGTTGCGGTGCTGGGTTGATCTGTTATAGCCGCGTATACAATCATTGCACTGCATTGGGCTCGGGCATATGGGCGTCAAAGGGTAAGGCATTGTGACAGCAGGGGGCTCGGACTGACTGAATGGTCTGGGTGATGATGAGGTTGATAGGGGTGCTCATTTGTTGCTTTCTGATGGGGTGGGTGAGGATAAAGGGCTGGTTCAGATCAGTCAGGTTGAACGTTTGAGCAGCCGTACAGCGCTGAGCGCTGTGCAGTAGGGTAGTGTTTGGATGATGATGTGTAGTTTGTTAAATACGTGAAGAGGAAGCCTTAGATTGTGCCTGCAAGCCCTGATCTGGGTCTCAATCCCATGAGTGTGTGTGTTTGTGAGTTGACTGTCTGGTTGCCAGGTGCCACCTTCTGAATGAGCCGTCAGCTACGTATTTGCAGCAAGCTGTTTTGGGTTGTAAGCAGGCGCGAGCCTTGTTACAGGGCTAGGCTTGAAGGTAACACTGTGGCAGTCAGACTGGCCTGATGCCTTGCATTCATTTGCTGGTTGAACTAGGAAAGCCATTCAAGGTGACCTGAGGTCCAACAGCACCAACGTAGTGTGGTTGCATTACAGCGCTTACTGCCCCGGGCTAGTATGTGCATGTGCCAGTGCTGAAAACAGCTAGCCGCCCTCAACCTTTGAGGGGCACCACATTGCACCAGCCGTGTGATAACAGCTGTGCAACTTGTCAAACCACGACACAAGACCCACTGGGCAGATGCTGCCAGTATGCCATATGTCATCCAATGCGTCGTACGGTCACTCACGCACCATTGCCCAGCAAAACAACATGGTGCTTCGTGCAGCATAGTAAGTAACCCTACTGACCCCATTACTGTATGACATGCGTGAAGCAAAGACCAGTCGCAACTGCCACAACAACTGGCAACTGGCACACAGACGCCTGTGCATACGAGCACATGCGCATGTCATGATTTGCATATTGTGAATGTACAGAATCACATCCGATCAGCACTTTGCCCAATCCAAGTCCATGGAGCCCCTACGGTAGTCCTGGCTGTCAGGGTCGAGAGCTTTGAACACTTTGTTGTAGTCAAGGTCGAATCCAATAGCACTGCCTTTGCCGCCCTGGTCAACCACATAGGCGTGAATCCCGGCACCATTGCGCCTGTTACGCAGGCAGACGCGGTCACCACAGCGAAGCTGACCCGAAGCGATGCCAGTCGTAGCGACCCAGGGCACGTAATGCCAGGATACACTGACACTGTCTGTCATCTTGACCAAGGGGTTACTCCTCATGTAGTCGGTGCACTGTAGTGCAGAAAGGTGCAGAGTGGGAAGAGCAGCCAACAACAACATGTACACTTGGTCAACCTCAGTGAGCCGCTGAGAGTAATGCAGTACACGTAAGCCCTCCGGGTGGGTCTCAGTCAGCACGACGCTGCAACGCTTCAACAGTCAGTTCAGCAGCAGTACTGCTCAGACTGGCAGTCGGACGGGGCCAGCCGACACAGTGATGCTGACAGGAAGTACAAAACAACGCCAATGCTGTAGCAGTAAGGCAACCTTTTGGCACAGTGCTGGGCAACATATGTGCACTACAGTAGAGTGACTCAGGGCTACTAGGACTACATGATGTAGCGCTAGCTTAATAACTGCCAGTGTCGGACATGACGTTTCGTTTGATGGCTTCGCCAGCTACTGGCTGAGTCAGTACACAGGCTGCGAAGCATGGCCCACTGGGTCAACAGCCGCTGTTCAATTTAAAACTTCCAGTGGGCCAGCTGCTCCCCATCCACTCACAAATAGGCCATTGATGTCCAGGGTTGGATCCAGGCAGCGTCTGGGCCGCTATGCCAGCTTCTGGGATTGCGGGGAAGGTTGCCCCATCATACAGGTGATATGACACACCAGTGGTTGTTCCAGCCCCTGTTGGGAGAGCCACAGTGGTGCAGTGCAAGGCAGAGATGGTGGCAGTGTGGTGGTGTTGGTTCAACCGCTGAACAAGTTGCGATGTTGAGGGTGGGAAGACAAGCTGGTGTGCTGGCAGAAGCCTTCTCCTGAGGAGAGGCAGCACTGGTGCAGCAACTGAGTCGCTGCTGGCATGTCACATGCAACGCCCATTGGCATGGTGCACAGCCACTACGACGGCTGATACACATCTCAATGGTCAACAACAGCATGGTCTATGTCAGAGCAGCATAATTGTCCTGATCATAGCTCATAGCTCTGCAGGGTCGATTAGCAACCTCACCTTGCGCCAAGCCAGGCATAAGAGCACACATACACACCGCCACAACAAACACAGAGAGAAGACCTGCGCACAGCAAATCCAGGACATGTCAGGCTGAAGTGCATACGATGCACTTTAGTGGGCGGGCCCCTGAGGGGTCAACCACAGAGTCTGTTGTGGGGACCACGGCAAAATATCAATCAATGCAGATGCGTGAGTGTTGTGCGCTCCTGCTGCTGCTGATGCTTGCGCAGTCTCGACGCACGCACCTTGAGGTCGCGCCATCGTTTGCAGAGCTCGTGTCGTAGATACAGCGAGGTGTTGTTTGCGATCGTTGTCTGTGGTTAGATGCCATTGCTAATTCATCGACTTGTTTGTTGACCTTATAAGATGGTCGTCCGACGAGCCGAAGTCCGACTGAACGCCGCTCAAGTTGACGTGAACGCCGCCCGCAGGTCACCCGCAGGTAGCCACCTCAATAGCGGTTGCGATGCAGTGGCGATACTGTTCGGCAACGCGGCAAGGGGTGGTATGGATACACCTGGGCTTGTCAGGTTGCCACCTGCAGGCAGCACATGCAGGTGTGCCGGGGCATGTAGCCAAGGCAGGCTGTTGGTAGGGTGGGTGCTTGTGAGCAATGGACAAGTAGCAGCTCATCATCGTGCAGCACCGTGGCGGCCATATCATCCCGCACGAGCTTGACAGATTTGCATGCGCACCACAATGATCCTACTGTGAACAGCCCCAACCTTCCCTACTCGGAAGGGGGGCTATAGTAGCTCTAGCACCACGACATCATGAGTCTGCAAAATCTTCTCCATCACCTTGAGCAGCGGCTGACGCAAGCGGCTGCCTTTGAAACGAGGGTTACTGTAGGAAGACATGCAACCTAGACTACAGGTAGGTGTAGTCATGTCACTAACTAACTTAGGTATTGAATACCTCCCCCCTTGGACAGTGGAGTTTATACGGTGTGCAACTGTACTACAGTTGAACGCCTGAGTAGCCAGTCGTGCGCACTGCATGGTTGTGATTGGGTGACGGTTTTTGTGGACAAGACCAGCAACTGTGTTGTGGCTGCAGATTGCAGTTCAGCACACCTGGTGATTGATATCTATCAGGCTTGAGTCACGATACCAGATATGGTAGCCAAGGTTACAAGCAAAAGTGCAGAAACAAATTTAAATTTCGAACTACATGGCATGTAGAAGCACGTAGTGCAACATGGAGTGGCCACATCAGAGGCACACTGCAGGACCACCATAATGCCACATTTGCTCACTGACTGAAAACTGTAACATCATGTTGACTCAACTCAACCAGTTGGCAACTGCCGCACCTGCTGCTTACACACCTCTTGCGACGGCAGTAGTCCACCAAATTGTGTGGCAATTGCAACTGACAACCATTGCGAGCACAAACAGCATCCATTGCGAGCACAAACACTGCACAACAATTTGTGCTGGCGCAACAATTAGCAACCCCATTGCCAATGTATGAACCATACTGCCGGTCGTCAACTTAGACGACAACAACTTTTACCCTACATCAATGCTTTGAAACCGGTAGTACCATCAACAGTCCATCACATCCCGCCATCCTCTTCACTTCTCGGGCTGGTCTCCAACCTTGACCAGGGGAGTCTGGTGGAAGATGATGTCATGCTTGTTCAGGGTCTGAATCAGCTGCTGCACATGGTCAGACCTGCAAGGGGATAGACAGGAGTGTCAACAAAGTTGTCATGTCATGTTCGTCAGCATCATTGTCGTTGGAGGGATGTTGCTGCCAGCTGTGGCACACCTAGTGTGCAACTCAGGTTGACACCACCGTTGTATGATAGGAAATAGGCTAAACACACTGCATACTACAGGTTTCAGGTTGATCGACAAGCTGTGCACACATGTGCACTGCACACCAGTAGTGATATCCAGCAGTATTGTTTCCACCTCAGCCATGCAGCAGTTGTCACTTACTCAAAGTGAGCAGCATAATCCTTCATGGAAGCCCAAGTACCTGTAGCACCACACAAGTACAAAAGTGAACAGCTGGTCAGCATCATGCTGATCTGTGCACGCACGTGCGACATACCGACACATTGGCAGCATGATACTGACCTCCCGACCTGTGAATACACTTATCACCGGTGAGAATGCGAGTAACCAAGTGGAGTTGCCGCCGCCCTGACTGCTGCGTCAGCGCGTTGCAAGTAAGCAAAGTGTGGCAAGGCTATGAAGGAGAGGGTGCAACACGTTGCCAAACTTACCATAGGCATAGTACTCTGTGTTGGTTGCCACCTTGCGCCTCAGGCTGTAGATGTGGGCTCCCTTCTCAGACTCTGCAGCATGCCATGTTGAAATCACATGCAACAACCATCAAAGCAGCGGTCACCAACTGCTGGCAGCCAACAAGTTCTGGTGCAATTCGTTGACCATGACTGTACCCAGACTGGGTACAGTCTGGAAGAGACTCTGGATGCTAATGACCCTGCTTCCACCCATCCAATTGCCAGCGTCGCTGCAGGGGCGCTAATTGTGCGCAATCACAATTTACTGGAGTGCTGCTGCCTAGCGGAAGCCCACCACTGTGGTGACCACGCAACAACAAGCGGCTGCAGGCTCAAAGCCAGTCACTGGTGTTGAACACCCAGGTAGCCAACAATGCATGCATTAGCTCACCAGCTTACCAACCCCAGCATCCTAAGCCTGCCCCCATCAACCAAGACCAGTCAGTGATACGCATGCAATGCAAAGCTCACCTGTTCCCTGCTCTGCCTTGTTCCATGCGTCCAGGAATTCCTTGTGTGCTGAGGGCTTCACGTGGTACTTGATCAGAACATGGGCCAGGTTCTTGGTCTCACCACGGGAGGGGGGCTTGCGCTGCAAAAGCATCACAGAGCAGCAGCAGGCAGCAGTTCATATGGGGGAGTATGTTACAAGGACATTTTCGCCAAACAACAATGGCATTGCCCACCAGGATCGAGCCAGGTGAACCTCATAAGTTGTCTCCCCTGCGGTGGTTTGCACCACCTACACCGGGTTGACCAAAGAAGGCAGAACCACCAGAATTGCAGCAAGTGCCAGCCATGCTAGGAACCTATTGTGTGCAGAGATGAGGGCAGGCAACTATACCAGTGTGGACACAAGAAACAGAACAAAGTCAGTCAAATACCCATAGTAAGGCCAAGCAAGCGTGCTCTGCGCACTTTCATTTTGTACAAAGTGTGTGCCAGGGCCGACTGTTCGGCATGTTGAAACACAGTAGCAACACAATCTTGGTCACCCAACTGGACTGAAGCCGGGTCAGCAAAGGCTGGGCAGGCGGTGCGCAGATCATCATACACGGGACATTCAAGAATGAAGTGCTTTAGATCTTCAACATTGTTGCTGGTGCCAGTACGGGCCAGCACAGCAGCGCGGTTGGCCAGCGAAGCGTCCTGACCAGAGCACAAACGACAGATGCGATCCGCCCTTGGGACAGACTCCCTACGCTTGCGACCCTGCTCAATTTCAAGATGTACCAGACTTACCAGACTTTGTGCTGTACACGTGAGTCTTTGCTGCGCATGCGTTCAGGAGTGTTTGTTGGCGTGGCAGCACGACTTGCACTGCAGCTTATGCACATTCCGGCGGCAACAGTCCTGATCACAATACAAAGCAATCAATGCAGTGTGAACGCCACAAAAGTGCACTTGGAACGTGCAATTGCATCTACAGTCAGCACGACAGGGCCCCAGGGGCTGGTAGCAGCAATGACAGGCAGTGCCATCAGTAGCAGATAAAAGCCGCTTGTCTTGCGACCAATGTCTTAGCCTATAGGGCCGTTAGAAACACCAACTGCAGGACTCCTGGCCAGTTGTCGGGGTGCTGATGCTCTTGTGAAGGGTCCCCAGCATCATGCTGGATGGACCCTGCAAGCCAGATGTTTGCCGGCTGACCAGGAGCAGCAGTGACTCACCACCTCCCCCACGCCAGGGTGCTTCAGGATCTCTACAGTGTATGGCACATCCAGCTTGCCCAGCTGAGCCATGAAGTCCTTGGTGTGCTCTGACTCATAGTGCTCAGCATACGCCCTGGCAAGCAGCAGGGTGAGTGATACACACCAAGTGTGAGACACACAAAAAGCCATGGGGCAATCATTTCAAAGGAGGCTCCAGCCTGAAGTGGCTGAATGCGACATGGGCTGAATCATGGGGTCAGCATACGCGCTGCCACCAACGGATTCACTTGGAGGTCAGCGTACCACAAACACAGTGTGTGACACAGAAACACAAGCGGCTTCCTCACAACAGCACAGCACATTATCGCTTCTGGTGTTGAATCCTGGCTTACTTCATTGACTTCCACTCTCCGTAGCCAACGAACTCAGCATTGTTCTCCATCTGATGCAGCAATAGTAGCGGCAGTCGCGCAAGCAGCAGCGGAGGTGCAAGCAGCAGCCACAGCGGCAGCAGCAGTAGTGGCGCATGCAGCAGTGGCAGGAGCAGCGGCAGCAGAAGTGGGTCAGGAAACACGCTTGCAACACGCTTGCCACACCAAAGTTCAGCTCAACGTGTTGTCCTGGCTTAGCACGCTTGCAACATCAAAATTCAGCTCAATCATGTTGTCCTAGCTTGAAGCCCGCTAAACCCTCCTGTCTTCCCCAGCTTCGCCTCCAATGCCACCTCTGCCCCTTTCCCCTGCTCCCTCCCCTCTTGCCCATGGCTGCCCCCCCCACCACACACACACACTCTGTCTCTTCTCCTTGCTGCTACTCAGCAGCTCCAATGCACTGATATACACAGCAGGCATTTAACCTGGTATGCCTCAAGCATGTTTTGGGCTGATAAGTGGGCGCCTGGGGCAATGCAGCCCAAGCCACTACAAGGGCCCTTTGTTTAGGTCAAGGCATATCTCCTGTGCCCGGCTACGTGCTAGCACCGGAACTGTACAGTCACTGGGGTCCCTCTATTACATAATTCTTGACCCCCCCTACTCAAGGTTGTGTGGATGAAGCTAAGCATGCACATAATTATTGCTTATGATGTAAGTGTTTGGGCTGTACCATCCCTCGTCTCCTGTTCGTTGTTACCCGGGGGCATGGCAGCAGCAGATGATGACAAGCACTACGTGTGCAAGTCTGAACAGGAGGCACTCGACTGCATCAAAGCCTTTGCAGAACGTAACAACTGCAGTGCCTTAGATCTGGAATTGACCATGGTAGTCCCTGACCAGCAGGACTCACCGGGAACTTCAGATCGAAGAGTACATTGTCCTTCTCCTTTGCAGTGGACTCCTCGTGCTTCTTCCAGGCCTTGGTGAAGTCCTGCAGAAAAAGAAGGCAGCATGACGTGATTCAGGGCGCTTTGATCAATGGGGCATGCTGTGGCAGAACAGCGTGCCGCAGCATCATGCTGCAAGGCGATGCAGCACAGGCAAGCCTGGTTGCATTGCGCCACCTCCATGCAGCTGCTGACAGAGTCAACTGTATTACATGCTGACCCAGGCATAACCAGTATGCAGGTGGCATAATGCAATCCCTACTTTGCGGTGCATGCCAATTGCTGCTGTGGAGGAAGACTTCCTTGAGAGCTCGCTTACAGCAGGGCAGCATAAACTGGCAGGTAATGACAGGTGCAGACGTGCATTGTCGATGGCACAGACAGCAGTCCTGGCTGACCCACCTGGCGCTTGCTGGGCTTCACCAGGTAGCGGAATGCAACAGGAGCAGTCTCCTCCTGGGCACCCTGCAGAAATGCACATCACACAACAGGGCAGGACACACACGATTAGGCACCATGTGATGCCTGTGCAGAAGCTTTGTGTTGACAGAGGGGGGCAGCAGTTGCCTGGAATATTCGTGCCCAAGGCACACGCCGACTGCATGACAAAGCTGCATTGCTGCATGGGGCTTCAACTGCAGCTAGTACGCACCTCCTCAGAAATGTGGGTGGACTGGGAGGGCTTGAATGCGGCTTCCGCGCAGAGCGCTGCCGCGAGCAGCAGGGCGAGGGCGAATGCGACGCGCATGTTTGCAACAGTTGTGAATGATTTGTCGGTAGTACAGCAGCCAAAACAATGGTATCTTCACAACCGTTCATTGCGCGGGTCTATGTAGAGTCCTTGTAGGCTACAGGGGCTGTGACATACACATTAGTCATCGCCCTAACGAATGGCGGATAGCACATCGTGCTATACCTGGTGATGTTTTTCGGTTGAATCAAAGAAATACAAAGGGTTGTTGCTATGATAGTAGCGAAAAACCTCAGCATTGCAGGCAGGTTGCCACTTGGCCCCTGTCCCTGCCAACCCCGAATGCCCTTGTCCCCGCTCCCTTTTCTCTTCGCCCCCTTGTATGTCTGCTGCTTCTGCTCCTCTGCTATCCCCCCTCCCCCAGGTGGCCATGCTGTGGCCTTCTCAGCGGCTGCCTAATCGCCAGGCTCTGAGGGACCCAAACCCCAGCCCCTGGGCGTTCCAGCTTGCTTATGCCTTGTACAATGCATGGCATGTGTCATGCAGCCCCTCGTGTGCCTGCTGCTTCATCAACCCAGCACTCACCATGGAATCTCGAATGAATGACGGCACACCCCCAGCGGCTTGAATGGCCTCGCTGCAGTTCCCATGCTGGGCCAGGTGAACCAGGCACTGCGACAGAGACTCAAGCACATCATCATATTCACCAGGGTCATCATGATCATCCGGCTGACGTGTGTACGCTGCTGTCACGGTGTCAATTATGGTGCGGATGCTGCCAGGTGCTGCTGCGATAGCCCTGGCTCCCTGCGCTGTGGTAGCCAGCTGCTGCAGAGCTCGAGCTGCAGTGGACTGCTTGTCGGCTGTTTCCCAATCATAAAAGTCGTCGCGAATGCTGTCAGGCTGCAGTTGATCCAGCAGGACACCCACAACTCCAGCCTTGACCACTGCCGCTGTGCACGCTGGGTCGGCTGCAAAATCGCACAGCATGGACAGTGCTGCCTTTTGAGCAAGGACCAACAGACCCCTTGCACCTGACGGCAGCATGACGTCCGCCCAGCTGCCCCAAAAGTCGACTGGGGTGGTCTGCAGCTTCAGCACGTCCAGCAGCACTGGTACTGTGGCTGGGGTGATCTTATCCCCCGCCCTGCTGCTCTTCAAAGCTGCCAGGGCATGATGCAGGGTTGCCACCATACGCTTCTCTGATTGAGACATGCGGCTGCTGGGGTCCTTAGTGGATACGCTCAGCGTATTGGATATGCTGCTGGTAGCATGCTGAATGGTTCGCAGCAGCTGCTCATGGCAGGTGTCCAAAGAGATGGCACCAGCTGCAAGCAGCTCCCGCAGCACAGAAGCACCGCACTCTGTGAGTATTGGATCAAGGCTGTCCAGCATGTGCAGGAACAGCGAGCTGCCTTGGATGAGGTCTTCTGCGAGGAGTTCACGATCCTCAACTGCATCAAGAATGCTGCTGGCACTCAGTAATTTCAGAGACGACATGCTGTCCGTGCAAGACCAAGCGCCGGGGGGTATTTCAAGAGTAGCTTTCACATATGCTGCTATAGATTCATCCGACTGTTGATCGCGACCTGCCGTCAGCCTAGGCCTGCAGCAACCTCGGCCAGTTCAACTGACCACGGCGTGACGGGTGCAGCGGGTGTTGTCGCGACAACGTCTCCACGCGTAAGCACCTCCTCACCGTGCCGTGACGAGTAATTCATGCATGTGCAGAAATACCCACAGCAACGAGGTAGCACAACGACATACACCGAGCGCGTCTCTATCTGGTCGTCACAGTCAGTGGTCACAGTCCAGCACGGATAAGCTAGGATGTACTCTCTGCAACTCCTGTCAGCCAAGTCGATCCTTGATGGTGTCGACAGCTGCCAACTGCGCGCAACAGACCTCGTCCAAGGCAGCGAACTGTTCCTGCACATGCTGGACAGCCCTAACCCAGTCTTCACAGCGTGCAGCGCTGCTGCATTGAGTCAGCTGGTGTCAGCTGGTGCCATTCCCATGGAATCCTGCTTGATACCGCTGCTGCAAGCCACACAGCAGGCTACCAATACCCTGTTCAGCATCAACAGCAGCAGCCTGACTCCTCAGTCAGAGCAATATGCGCTCACCACCCTGCGCTATGCAGTTGCAGCCGTGGGAAGCCGCACAATGAGGAATCACGTCACCCCAGCCGCACTGCCAGTCCTGCTGAAACTCCTGCAGCTGCCCAGAATTGCCAGCGATGATGACAGCTTACAGCACAGCAGCAAGTCCGGCACTGTGAGCTATGCTCAGGATGTGGCGGTGTCCATCCTGGAGCGCCTCTGCCATAACACGGGTGGCAGGCAGGCCTTTGCTGCTGCAGGGGGCATCAAGGTCTTGGTTGAGGGCGCACGGAGCTACGCTGAATGGTTCAGTGATGAAGATTCAGACAGTGCCGGCCTATGTCTTCTGTGTGACTTGACCAGGGATCCAGCAGTTGCAGAGGCAGTGGCGGAGGCAGGAGGTGTGGGGTTTTTATTGAATGAACTGCACCCTCACTGCATTGATGATTTAGACTCGTCTTTGGCGGCCTTAGCCTTGTCACGGCTGGCAGCAACAGCACTTGGCAGCAGAGCCATCACAGCAGCTCCTCGCGGCATGAGGTGCATCCTGAAAACCCTGGCAGCAACATACAAGGATACCTCTGAAGAAGCAGGCTTGCTGTTCCAGGGGCTGTCGATGTGCCTGTTTCACCTGGCTACGAAGGCAGACTGCAGCGATGCCTTGCAGGCTGCTGGGGGAGTGCGGCCATACATACGCAGCATGGTAGATGCCGGGTTTGATGAGCAGCAGGCAAAGAGCGAGCTGAGAGACAGGTGTCTTGCGCAGGCATTCAGCAGGCTGTCTTTCATGGAGGCCTTTGGCTTTGACCCCAATGCACGCTTAGGCAGCGACAGTGAAGGGGACAGCGACAGCGACAGCGACAGCGACTAGCACAGTGGCACTGTGAAGATGTCCTGGTTTTGGGCAGCAACCAACAGTTGCTGCCGGCCAGTCAGCTACTGCGGGCACCCAACTTCATGCTGTGGCGGAACTTCCGTGACTCGCTGTTTGCACTTGAAAGTATGAATATCAAGTGTGACTTTGGCTTTGTTGGCGACATCTGCGCACCTGATTTAATTTGACATAACTTTGGCAGGCTGTGCGCCGCACATTGGATGTGGTTGTGGTTGGCAGATGTCACAGTCATACTGCTGCATGCATGCATGCGCTCACTTTGCAATGCATACTATGCACACTCAGTATACTACGCGTAGTATACTACCGTACGGTAGTATGCCATACAGCTGTGTTGTGCAGTGAAGACAATTCATCGGTGACATGAGCGAGCCTGCTGAGTTGCAATGATGGGACGCCGTTATTGGTCTGTTGAGCCAAGGTCAACTGGGGCTGCTTGTGCAACTGAGCATCAAAATCATGCCATGCTGGTAGCTGTCAGGCTATCGGCAAGGCAAAAGCAAAGCATTTAGTCACAAGTATGTGCCACATGAGTGACTCAACATCTAAGTTCAAACATGTCTGAACCATGGCCATAATGAGCCATCACTTTGGCAGTGGCATCAGCAACATCAGCAACATCAGCAATCAGCAAACTGACAGCACCATTGTCTCCCAGGGGCACAAAGTGACAGCACAACCGTCTCTAGTCAGCAGCTCATGCCAAAAGATGCTTGCGCACCATCCAACCCTCCAGCCTGAGCGTGTGTGTCATTGTGCCTGAACGCTTTCTCACTCAGAAATGTGTGGCACTACACATGATGTACACATGATGTACATCAACAGTCAAATATCATGGCAAAGTGAAAGGGCAGCAACCCCCCAATACAGATACAACCATGCCATCATGGCACATACTGAGTACAAGGGTGTCGCAACGCGGCGGCCGCACTGGCAAGCAGTCCCTGGACCCAGCTCCTCCCAAGGCACACACGGCAGATTGTTGGACAGCACAGAAAACGATCAATGTAATTAGTGTGCACTGTATAGCCACCATGGATGGGTCACGCAAGGAGGGCAGCACCAGCACCAGCACCAACAGCCCCCAAAAGACCACCACCCCCCATCGCTGCCCCGGCAGCCCCACCCACAGCCCCCCATGTGGTTGCTACGCCCGATCCCTGCTGCACCGCAGGCGCCTGGCTCATCACATACTGCTGCTGCGGCATCTGCTGCACATACCCTGGCTGCTGCTGCATGTATTGTGGCTGCTGTACCATCACCATTTGAGGCTGTGGGGGTGCGGCAGCAGCACTGACCACCTGCCCTGCTGCATAGCCAGCCAGAGCACCTGCTCCGCCGCCAATGGCACCCCCCACTGCGCCTGTCAGGCCGTTTTGAATGTAGCCGCCGATAGCACCCCCAGCAGCGCCACCAAGAGCAGCGGTGATGGCATCGTCTGTCTCTTGTGCTGATGCTGCTGTCGTGGTGCTCTGGGTGCTGTCTGTTGCCTGGGCAGATGCTGCTGACGTGATGCTGTGTGCGCTGTCTGCTGCCTGCAATACGCGGCCCTGGGGGGCTGTAGCGGTGGTGGCAGCTGCAGCAGCAGCTGGTGCTGCATCAGAGTGTGTGGAGGCTAGCAGAGCTCTGGGTGGGTCTGCTAGGGGGGTTGGTGTGGTGGTCTGAATCATCTTGAAGACCAGGTGCTTATGGGTTTGGGGGATGTCGTGTGTGATGGCGAGCTGCACTGAAGGCAGCAGCGGTGTGGAGAGCAGGCGACGAGGTGACCGGTAGCTGCTGCTGCTTCCTCTGAGGGGTGCACTGGCTGTAGCTGTAGCTGTAAGGAGGCCTGTTGGGAGGGAACATGGAAGAGGCAGGCAGGACACATGGCGTCAATATCTTCTGTTGTGTGGGTGGTGAGATACCCAGGACCCAGGACATGTACGAGTTGTGCATGCTGACTGAATCTGTGTTGTAAATTGAAATCACAGGAAGGAAGGCAGAGCCCCTGATGACAATGCTGCTCAGGGAAAACACCACACCCCATGCTGCTCCCAGTCAGCATCGTCAGCAGAGCCGGTCAACTTACCGATGCATAAGCACAGCACCATAAGTGGTTGTGAAGTTGTCATGGTAGGTAACTTCACCTAATGAAGATGCGCCACAAATCGCTCGATGTATCGTTGATTAGGCAGTAGATCGCCAACCGCTGAAGATGATCGCTGCAGGAATGGAGACAGTTGATATGTGTAGACAGGTCAGTTGGAGGCGTTTGATGCTTTGGATAGCCTGGCTGGGCTTTTTTATAGGCGTTCTGGCCGGAAGGCCGGAGCGTAACCTTGCGTGGCCACTGAAGGCCAGCGTAACCCGAACAGGGCAGTTCCGATAGCAGCGTAAACGTGTGAGAAAAAACTTATAATTGACTAAGATGCGTTATTGTTTGCATTCGACTCCGCCCTGAAGGTCACGTGCGTCAGGCATGATTGGGTACTGCAGCAGCAGTTTGTCAACTGTTGCAATCCACCTGTACCTGCCTCTGTCAGCTGTTGTATGGATGACACCGTTGCATGCAGTGCGCGACGATTGACTGTATCCTATGTTTCCTGCATGCATCAAACACACTATCTGCCTGTGCAGGCTCTGTTTGTGACAAGCCCAGGCTGCACAGTCCGACAGTCCATTGCTCCACAACCCAGGTGGGCAGTCATGAAGGACGCCTAGCAGATTGAACTGCACCATGAAAGCTCCATGCAGTCACATCATCAGAGTTATTTGGTTTTACTTGCAGTTGTAGCACTATATGCGGTTTGTTTACAACATGCACCTGCCCCAACACAACACCCGTACCAGCCTACTCATAGGCATATATGCCAAGTGCTGCAACGTTACTAGGGAAAACAAGCAACAATGCATACTGCGATTGACCCTGCAACAGCATAGGCAATGGTCAGCCTGCATGGGTAAAAGCTACAAGCAGGAGGTGGTTGCTTACCACCTCCTTGGCGCACAACCCAACACATTCCCTCAATCACAGCCTGCTAGAGGCTGAACGCAACACCTTCATAAGCACATACTAGTAGGGTCCATTTACACACGTTCAAGTACATACTAGTAGGGTCCACCTACACACGCGCAACAACAAAGCAACACCGTGCCAGCGCGGTGGAATTGTTGACAGATGTCCACACATGATGCAGTCACAGCAAAGCCCCCAACCTGCTTGCAAAGGCTACACAGCCACCCTGGAAAACGGCTTGACGTTTACAAGTGTTGCTGCACGCCCTTCGTGCAATCAAGTTGCACATTGCTTGCTGACGAACCCATCTTGAACCAAAAGCTGGGGCACTGCCAAACAGACAACCACATCGCAGAACCCATACAGTCCCTAAGCCCTGCAGCAAACCACCACATGTGTACACACATCATCCTGCAAAGCAGATAACATCCTCAACACAGCAGATAACATCCTCAACAACCACATCCCAACAACAGCGTCACATACCCACGGTGCACCAGCATACCAAGGCATGCAACGCATGTGTAGACACCTGGTACAGCTACCACAAGAAGCAGCTTTTCCAAACCTGCCAGCTCTGCCCCTGTCTTCTCCCAACATCCTCACAACAAACAGCAACCCCCGGCTACAAATGGCAAACCCAACACTTGTAGACTGCCCACTGATGGTGAAACACACACATGGCCTACTGTACACAAAGAGCAGTCCCTATCAGCAAGCACATGGGTCAATTGCTTTGGGTACCAGCTGGGTATGCGTGGCAAGATCATGGGACACCCACATGGACGTAGCCATGCGCACGCGCCCGGGCCTCTGCCCTCACCCACATGAACGTATCCATGCGCACGCGTCCGGGCCTCTGCCCTCACCGATCGTGCACTGCTGCAGTATCAGCAGCAGGCCAGGGCAGGGCACATGCACTAGTGTGCAGTAACAGGAGACAGGCAAACTCTGTCAGCATGCCATCAACAAACCATCTGAGTCCTGCCAACAGCCTGCCTGCCAGGCAGTGCCTGACCCTTGAAACTGATAAGCTGTTGAGATCCAAGCCGTGGCGCATCCCGCACACAGAACACCATCATGGTCATGTCAACCTGCGCGAAAATAACAGCACCAATGCAAATCGCAGCCGTGACAGTTAAGGTCGACCCTTTGGTCAAAACACCACGCAATCAAACAAAACACCACCACCACCCCGTCCCAACCCTTCACAAGTCCCCAGGAACCAGAGCCACACTGACATGGCCGTGCTGAGACACATCCAGCATGACATTTACTGCCCGCCTGTGCTTGTGGTGGTGCTTGTGGTGCTTCTGCTGTGCTGCCTGGGCGCTGCCAGCTGCTGCCGCTGCTGTTGCTGCAGCTGCTGCAGAGGCATCCCCTCCCTCACCAGCCTGCTGCTGTCTACTGCCGCTGCTGTGCCTGCTGCCCTCCTCACCCACAGACCCCTCCCCTGAGCTGTAGTCTTCGGAATCCGAAAAGTCATCAACCGCAAATGACGTCACATTGCTGGTCCTGGCACTGCTGCCATTGCTGCCGCTGCCGCTGTCGTGGTCGCCCTGCTTTTTGCCGCCCGCTGCTGCTGCCGCTGTAAGCTCCTCCCCCTCTGAGAGGCGCTCTGCTCGGTTTTCCTCAATGATGGTTTTGTGGCCGCGCTCTGCTGCGATCTGGATGAGCACGTCGCCGACTGTGAGCTTGCCATTGCCTGCCTTGTACTGCAGAGCAAGCAGCAGCGAGCAAGCAGCAACAAACGAATGGTAAGGGCGGGTGTGGTGCTGCAACACCAATGGCAGTAGCAGCACCGAGTTGGGGGAAGGAGAGGGGGGGGGGGCAGCGCATTCTGCAGCTGCTGCAGCAGCAGCATGCTATCATAGATGTCAGTATGGTATGGCAAAGGGATTTGCATTGCCCAATCACTCTTATGTTTTTGAAGAAACACTGATACTGCGGTACACTGATTGCCCTCAACTACTGGGTATCAGCAGTCAGTAAGACTGACAGAGAGGCGCATGCCGTCAGTAACAGCAGCAGCGACAGGTATTGTAGTCCCTACAGGGTGCCCTGAAAGGATATACAACCTGCCACTGCTGCTGCTGCAAAACAGGCATGTGCGTCACAGCAGACAGCCCCAAGAAAGTCAAGCACTGGGTGAAGGTGTTGCCCGCACACTGCAGATACATTGTGGCCTTAGGTTCATTGCCAGCCTCTCAATGCCAGTGACCCCTCCCCCTGTTGATGCCAATGACACCCCCCCCCTTCCTTATGCAAGTGCCCCCCCCCCCCCCTCGATGCCAGTCGACCCCCCCCCCCCTCTCCATGCAAGTCCCCCCCCCCCCCCCCCCCCGATGCCAGTGGACCCCCCCCCCTTCTCCATGCAAGTGCGCATCCCCCGGGGCATGGCCTCCCCCCCCAACCTCAATGCCAGTGGACCCCACCAGGCAAGTGACCCCCACCCCACCCCCTCTCGATGCCAGTGACAACCCCCCTCCCCTCAATGCCAGTGATCCCCCTCTCCCGTCCAGTGACCGCCCCTCAATGCCAGTGAAACCCCCACCTCTTGATAACAGCGAACCCCTCCCGCTCGATGACAGTGACCGCCCACTCTTGATGGCAGTGACACCCCGCTTCTCAATTTCACTTACCCCCCCCTCATCAATGTCAGCGACACCCCCCTCTCAATGCCATTGACTCCCCCCATCTTGTCAAGAAGCGTCACCCACATACACTGGCCTGGCCCTGGACCATGGCTGTGAAGGTGCCTAGTGCCACTAGACATTCTGCACCTGCACAGCCAGTACCAGCCTCAAGCCTGCACTGTGGGCACAGCCTCTGTCAGGCTAGCAGCTGCCAGCTGCAGGGACCAGTGGTCCCTGCACTTTGCCAGAATGGCACGCCCAAACTCCATCAGCCTGTGGTCTGCCACCCCCCCCCCCCCCCCCGCACACACAAACACAGATGCACAAACAAACACATGCCCCCCCCTGAGCGGTGTACCCCTGAAACCGTTCAACAGCATCTGAATGATCTGCACCCCTCCCCCCCCTCTCCCAAACAGCAACCATAGCATGAGATGCCGCTGACACCCCTCAAGGAGCGTAACCACATAAGCTGGCCTAGCGCTGAACCATGGCTGTGAAAGTGCCTAGTCCCACCAGACTCTGCAACTGCACAGCCAGTGTCAGCATCAAGCCTGCATTATGGGCACAGCCCCTGACAGTGGGGCAGCTGCTCCCTGCACCTTACCACAATCAATGGCACACGCAATCTCCCACAACCCCTGCTCCCCCCCCCCCCCCCCCACACACACACACAAGCAGAGGCACACACACAGGAGCGCGCACATGCGTGCGCCCTCCCCCCCCCCCTCAAAACACACCCACCCACCCACCCCCAACCACATACATTTACTGACCCACTACCCACCCCTCAAACACAGTCTGCGCTAGCCACCTCCTTGGGCCCTTACACCCCTCAAGCATCGTAGCCCATGTACACTGGCCTGGCCCTGAATTGCGGCTGTGACAAGGCCCAAGTGCCACCAAGCTCTGGTGCTTGATCACACCCACCAAGCTCAGCCTCAAGCCTGCGCCAAGGCCAACCTGCCCCATTCTCCAATGCTTCTTGCGTCTATTCACAGTGCAAAAAAAGCTGGACCTTATGTAGCTTCTGGATGGCCACCCACCCACCCACACAGACTGAGGTATGATACCAGGAGCCCTGCAAGGCAGCTTGCTCTATTCAGTGGAGGCTGCCCTGCAGAGCCCTAGGGCTCAAGGAGCTCAACTCCTGTACACTGGGGTACCCACCGGTGGGCCTCAGCAGTGAATGTGACAAGCTCCTGTGGCCACGGACAACACGAGTTTACCACATTCACTTTCAGCGTCAAACCTACCCCAAAGGCACAACCCCCATCAAAGCCTGGCCTGGCCCCAAACCCTGGCATCTTGTACAGTCCCTACCAATCACATTGAATCCAGGCCCACGCACCAGGCTTGTGCACAGAGGGCACACCACCAACATGCGGCAAATGCTTTTCACACCTGTTGCCCTATGCACACCACATCCTCACAAGCCTGGCCCTGCAGCAAGTGGCTGTGGAGAATCTCTGATGCGTGCGGCAGAGGATACTCAACAGCCATCTGGTTGCAAGGCCAGGCCAGTGCAGAGGACACAACCCCTACAACTTGTAGGGGTGTCACCTTGAAGGTGACACCCCCCCCCCCCACTTTCCTATATGCACTGTGCACACACTTCCCTGCCCCCCTGGACCAAATCGCTGTGAAAGTCCCCGAGTGACCACACCGATCTTGCAAGACGTCCCGCTCAGCCGCCGTGCTTCAGCGCTAGGCCTTGTGCACTGGCCTGCACTGAACCTCACATCTCGCACGTTGCCAACCACAACTACATGATGCCAGGCCCCAGCACCAGGCCTGTGCAGATGGCCACAGCACCAAACACGGCAGCAACTGCTTGTCACACCTGTTGCACAAAGCACTGCATTGGCTGGATGCACTCCCTGTGTCTACACCATGTCCTTGCCAGCCTGGGCTTGCACCATTTGGCTGTGGTGAACCTCTGGTGCGTGCAGCATCAGACTTCCCCCAGCCATCAGGTTGCAGGGCCGGGCAGTGCAGAAGACACAGCCCCTAGCAAGGTGACAACACCCCCCCCCCCCCCCTGCCCAGAGCTTATTCACTACGCACACCACCTCCTCACCGCCCGGGACTGCATCCCTGTGCGACACCCCGAGTGACCACACCAAGAGGTCTTGCACTTGTGTCAAGAGTTCAGCGCTATGCCATGTGTACTGGCCTGGCCCTGAATCCTGGCAACTCGAAGAATGTCTACACATGAAGACCTGCCAGGGCCGGGGCCAGGCCTGTGCGGAAGACACAGCACGAAACAAGCCACCACATAATCCCACACCTATTGCGCAACGCACACCACATCTTCACCAGCTGGCCCTGCAGCATGAGGCTGTGGAGAACCTCTGATGGATGCATCAACAGCGCTCACAGCCATCAGGTTGCAGGGCCAGGCCAGTGCAGATATACGACTGCTAGCAAGGTGACAGCCCCACCATGGGGGCACCCCGTCGCCATTGCCTTCTGTGCACACCACCCAAGACCATCCCCAGTTACTTTTTCACTATATGCACCAGATCTTCCGCCTCTTCAAGGTGCCCAACCATCCTCAGGTGTCCTCAAGCACATTGCGACCCCCTCCCCTGCCCCACCTTTCCACGCACACACTGGAGCCCCCATCTGAGCCCCCCCCCCCCCCCCCCCGCCAAAAAAACATAGCAAACCAGCCACTCCCCTACCTTTTTCACTATCAGCATGAGGTCCTCCACGAGCCTCTTGATGGTGCCCAGGCTCACTTGGCGCAACAGACCACCCAGCACAGGCAGGCGCGCAAAGAAGGAGGGGCAGCCTGCAGCAGGTAGACAGCAACAGAAGATCACATGCACGTAGGGTGCTGGTGACCATGTATGCACTGCTGGGGGTGAACAATGTCGCCCAACGCCAGCACCATCACACGGCACAGGCAGACGCGCAAAGAAGGAGGGACAGCCTGCAGCCAGGGGCACACACACCGCCAGCATGTGCCGTACATGCAAGGAGGGATGCGTGAGTGAGCCAGCAAGTCATGACTAATGCATGTCGCAGGAAGGGGAGAGGGGCAAGGTCAGCAAGACCGCAATGCATTGCAGTTGTGGTTGCATGCTGATGATTCCCCCACTGTGACCACACTGCCAGGAAATAATAGCTCCACCAAATGGTGACCACTGTCAAGGGCTTTCAAGGGCCTTCACACAGCACTTAGTGGAATTGCGGCAGGTTGGTTGAAAACAGATACTTTGGCACCAAGTACATGGCGCTCCTCCTGTGCCCCCCCCCCCCACCCACACACACACCAACACCACCGCCACATAGCCCCACCACCCACCTCTTGGCAGCACGTCCTGGTTCAGCTCTGCTTACAGCCGCTTGTGCAACGGGCCATGCTGGTGGGATTCCTAGCATTCCGCACGCCCCCTCCCCCTCCCCCCCACGCGCGTGCGCGCCTAAAAGGAAGGGCAGAAACTGGGGGGAACAGCAGCAACACAAAGAAAAGAAATCAACTCCACCCCCGCCGCATAGCCCCGCCACTTACCTCTTGGCAGCACGTCCTGCGTCAGCTCTGCATCGCAGCCCACTACCTGGCGCTCCACACATGCCCCCCCCCCCCCCCCTCCAAACACACAAAGAGCCAAACACCACCACCACCCCCACCACCTATCCCCGCCACCCACCTCTTGGCAGCACGTCCTGCGTCAGCTCTGCATCGCAGCCCACTACCTGGCGCTCCACACATGCCCCCCCCCCCCCCCTCCAAACACACAAAGAGCCAAACACCACCACCACCCCCACCACCTATCCCCGCCACCCACCTCTTGGCAGCACGTCCTGCGTCAGCTCTGCATCGCAGCCCACTACCTGGCGCTCCACACATGCCCCCCCCCCTCCAAACACACAAAGAGCCAAACACCACCACCACCCCCACCACCTATCCCCGCCACCCACCTCTTGGCAGCACGTCCTGCGTCAGCTCTGCATCGCAGCCCACTACCTGGCGCTCCACACATGCCCCCCCCCCCCTCCAAACACACAAAGAGCCAAACACCACCACCACCCCCACCACCTATCCCCGCCACCCACCTCTTGGCAGCACGTCCTGCGTCAGCTCTGCATCGCAGCCCACCACCTGGCGCTCCACACATGCCCCCCCCCCCCTCCCTCCAAACACACAAAGAGCCAAACACCACCACACCCACCACGTAGCCCCACCACCCACCTGTTGGCAGCACGTCCTGCGTCAACTCTGCATCGCAGCAACTTCTAGAATGTGGCATGCAGTCCCTGGAATGGGGCATGATGGTGGGGATACTGGCGCTCCACACATACCCCACCCCCGCCAACCCCTTCCCAGCACCACCCCCACCACCCACCTCTTGGCAGCACGTCCTGCGTCAACTCTGCATCGCAGCCCACCACCTTGCCAGCAGCATCCCGAATGGGCCGCAGCTCCCACGCACCATGGAAGCGAGACAGAATGTCCTGCAACAACAAAACATGCAGCAGCAGCAGCAGCAGCAGCAGCAGCGTGGCGTGACACAACGTGACACCTTCCTCTTTGCAAAATCTTTGCAAAATCATTACAATCGCGATTGGCCTGCTGGCTCTCACGCTTGATCAGGGCTACAAGATGAAACAGCAGAGCAACTGGCACCCCATGTGTGATGATGCTGCGCAAGCTTGAAAATCCCCCTAGAGCTGAGATGCAGTCTGATGCTTGATCAGGCAAGCCTTGATGTAATCGAGGCCAGCCCAACCAAGGGCTGTCTGGATCACAACACGACATGCCTGATGCAGCAGCAGCGACTGGCACCCCATCTGTAATGATGTTGAAGTCAACACCCCCCATACAGCTGGGTGTAATTTAATGGCCCTGCTACAAAGACCTGCTACCAAAAGACCGATGCTGACAAGAAAGAAGCCGCAACTGCCGACCCGTGTGGTGCTGCTGCTTTCCACTGGGCAAACAGGCAGTCCTTGCTGAAGACAACGCCACATCTATGATCTGAGAGGACACCTTCAACAAGAGCTGCTTGACGGAGCAGCCACAACTGAAAACCCATGCAGTGATGTTGTGCAGTTGACCCCCCCCCCCCCCGGGGCCTTCGGACCCATGCAGAGCTGTTGCGCACCCCCCCCCCCCCCCCTTCAAACACTGCATTTCAGTCAGTCGGGCCTTGCTGAAGACGAGACCAGACCTGAACAACCTGGAAACACACTACAGCACGGCCTGCTTGATGGAACAGCCAAAACTGACAGCTCATGCAGTGATGCCTGTGCGATCCCCCCCCCCCCCCCCATGGATGGGTCCAAGTGTACTGGTCAATCAAGCAGGCCTTGATGAAGACGAGGCCACATCTACGACCTGGCCATGACCTTCAGCACGGCCTGCAGGATGATATTGCCACAACTGACAACCCATGCAGTGGCAGTGTTGCTGTGTAATTCACCCTCCCCTCTGTGGGTCAAAATCTCGACTGCTACTCAATCAGGCAGGCCTTGCTGAAGACGAGGCCAGCCCCAGCAAG
>VIIQ02000185.1:42500-127266 GCA_007449985.2 Desmodesmus armatus
GCAGGGATCGCCCTGGTTTTCCGTACTAGCGTCATTGTTTGACTATCCTTGTCGGATGACTGCTGGCCAGCATGCATGTGCACGCATGCAGTCTCTCTGTCGACACACACATCACCACCCATGCAGCCGCAAGCCCACACACCAAACACCGAGAGCCCCCGTTCCAAACCCAGTGCTCCTGGTGAGTGGTGTTTGCGTCTTGCAGATTTCAGCGACTGCAATACCCCACTCACCAAGTGCAACAGAACCAGGCCGGGGTATCACTTACTTGTCAGCACACTTAGGCTGCTGCACCCCACTGTGGGTTGATGCTGCCCGCTCCAACCTACCCCACAGTCTGCTCCAGTCAGATGTGTAGATGAATTCCAACCCACACACCCCAACACCATACACGAAAGCACACGCCCATGCTCCACCACCACCCCGTGCACCAGTAGCTGAGAGCCCCACCCTCCCCACTGTTGTTGGTGAGTGCGCCATGGAGAAACACGACCACGCACACACTCACCAAGCACAGCATGGTCAAGTCTGTCCTCAGGCACCCGGGGGCAAGAGCTGCTCCAGAGCTGTTCCGTTTCAAATAAATGCTCTGGGCTAGGGTGTTCAAAGGTGGCAGTTCTCGACATGCGCCACTCACATTGACACCCAGACTCACTCAAGCTTTCCTGCTTCACTCATGCCAGCGCGCTCCCCCTAGCCCAAACCTCTGGTCCCTAGCCCACACCTCTGTTCAATGAGCCAACAGAGGTGACGCATGCACCTGATGGCACAAGCGCCCCAGCCCCTAATCTAAAACCCCCAAAAAAACCACCCTGCTTGTGCATGCGCGCACACGATGAACAACCCAGAACAAGAAGCACCCCTGCCTTCACCCCTCCCTTTTCTGAACGGGGCGTGGGGTGTTCTAGACGGGTTGAGAGGTGTCGTCAACACACACATTCTGTATATGTTGGGTGTCAAACACGTCCAACGTTTCACTCACCGAGCGCAGCAGTGTGAAGTCTGTCTTGAGGCACTCGGGGTCCCGTGAATCCTCTGTGACGTCCAGGTATGTCTTGAATGCCCTGCTGATCCACATCACCCGCAGCTCACCAACCTGCTCAACCTCAACACGCTTGAACCCTGGGGAGCTCTCAATCACCTGCAGCCACAGCACAACACAGCACATCATGAAACACCGCAGTGACAAGAGGTTGGCGATGTTGACGCCAAGTGCATCCTGGGCGGCTCTCAACAACGTTTGCCACAGAAACAGAGGCAGAGCAGAGACGGGCGACAGGGGGTGGAACCGGGGTCTTGTGGGAAGGTGGGGGCAAAATAGAGAGGAATGAACCTTTTGAATGCGCAGACTGAGAAGCTGCGCAAGGATACCATGGGGTCAATAGCAGCCCCGTCACAAATGGCCTATCTCACACGCACGTCTCACAACTCTGTTTGCTTACACTATGTTTGCTTAAAACTATGTTTGCTAACATTTCACAACCATTCCAGGTGCTGCAGGCAGCTGCTGACTGGTTGCTCCATGCCAGGCTGGCAGGCTGGTACCAGCCTGGCAAAAACAGCCAGATGCCGTCCGGTACAGCTGCCGACCACTGCTGCCTTCACGTTCAGCACCAGCACCAACCCCTACTGCAAGTCATGTGACCCAAAAGAAACCGTTGCGTACCTTCCTGTACCCCACTTTCTTGATGTCCCTGAACGCCCCTGCATTGTCTGGGTGTGAGAAGATCTCAAACACCAGCTCAGGAGGGACATCCAGCCGGCACTGCAGTGCGATGTGGCACAGGTATCCTGCAGCGTTGGACACCTGCATGCATGCGGGTCAGCACACAGTTGCGGCACGGCAGCAGTCCAAGGGTGGGTGGGTGGTGGTGGGCGCCACCACTGCTGCTGCTTGCGACAGTGGTGCCACTGGTGGAAATGATGCTGCCAGCAACAGCATATCACAGATCTCTGCGACGTTGGCTGACCAGCTGCACGTTGCATGCTTGAGGATCAGGACAACTGCTACTGCGCAGAGCCACAGCAGCGTCCCGGTCAGCATGATGGTTGCTGGGGTCCTGCACAGCCTGTTTGTGCGGGTTGGGGGCTGACAAACGCTGATGACAACCGATGCACTGATAAATGAGGCACTTACAGATGCCTGCCAGTTTTTGGCTGAAGCAGTTGAAGTTCCCTGCTGTGATGGTGGCAACTCAGGCAGGGGCAGCACCTGCGGCTCAGTATGCTGTGACATGGCGATTCAATCAGGGTACTGGCGGCAACAAATGGATCCCACTCGGCCGGGGAGCAGGTGAACGGCAACGTGAGACCAGAACAGCGACTGATCGCAGTGATAGACAGCGATAAGACCCGTAAACCAATAGAAAATGGTTCTCGATAGCTTAGATCTGTTGTGCGTTGTGTTTGAAAGCTACCATGTTCTCTGAATCAGTCTCTTAGTCAGCATGACATAATGGCTTGCCTGTACTCGCTCAGGATTGGCAGATGCATGCTTTCATTCAGTAAAATCTGCTGGTCATACCGACGTATACATGTGGCTGCAGACTCAACTTGTTACACGCACATGCCCCCGCCCCTGCCACTGTCCCCCATGTGGTGCGGCCACACCCAAACATGAACAACCAACAGCATCAACCACGGCCCCTGCCTCCCCTGCCCCTGCCACCGCCACCACGCCCCCTACCACCGCCGCCACGGCCCCTGCCGCCCCCAAAGCGGCCGCCCCCAAAGCGACCACCCCTGCCGCCACCACCCCGCCACCGCCACCGCCCTTGTGGCTGTGTGTAGGGTTGGACATCACATACTCTGCAGACAGCAAGCACCAAGCATAAACAGCAGTGTCGGAGTCAGCCACCTTGCGTATGTGGTCATCTGGTTGCAATGCAAAGAACATGGTGTGCTGGGTTTTTTGTGGACCACAGTCAACCCAACAGCATTGCAAGTGCACTGTCCACAAAACTCCTGCAAGGCTGTTGCAAAGCCTGTGCTAAGAAGCGATTATGTGTCTGGTCTGGTGGAACCACATCTGTGACACGACATTGACAGCAGTGCTGCAACCTGTGCAAGAAGGAACGAGCAAGGGAAATAATGAGCAAGGGGGATCACCTGGGAAGAGGGTTGAGAGGCACTTGCGATAGCTGAAGTCCTCAAGGCTGTTGTCCAAGCGCTGCATACAGCAACACAGGGACAGCACAGCACAGCACAGCACAGCACAGCACAGCACATCAGAGCATGGCACATGAGAACAGCATGCTCAGGACCAGGGACAACGGGCGTGAAGCGAGTGGCTGTGTGTCTCCTTGCATGAAGCTGTCAAACCCCCTCCCCTGACTACCTCAACACACACACCTGAATTGTTGGCATGTGCCTCGCATGTTCATAGTATGCTAGCTACACATGCAACCTTAATGCCTAACACACCACCACTATCAGTTCATGCAGCACCTTGCAGCCATCTGCCTAGCCCGGCTGGCACCTCCTGGCTGCAGGTACAGCAAAAAGGAAAACCTAAAACCATGAGCCTCTGGCTCCCTTGGGTTGCTCAGCTTTTGCTGAGCCACTTACTGTAATTCCAACTGTAACTGTGCAAAAGAAGTAAAGGCACAGCACCCTAAGGTGTGGGACATTACAACCGCACAGCAAGCACACCCACCTTGACATGGAAGCAGATGGTAGTGTTTCCGTCCACACGCCGCTCAGCCACCACAAAGGCACGCAGACCACCAGACAACTGCACAGACAGGCACACACGACAGCAAGACATGTCCACTTGGAGGCAGATATGTCAACCAGTACTACCGACGTGATATATGATTGGCAGTGACGTTCACATGCTGCATCAAACTGGCAGTGCAGCAAACCCATCCTGGGGAGGTTGGAGGGGATGGTAGCCACCCTGAAACAGCTGCATCCGACAGTTGCACCCTGTCCCGTGCTGTAAATGAAGCAGTAGAATCGGTGCTTGCACGAGTGTTGCCCTGTAGCTACAGTGACTGCACCATTTCAAAGCGGCGGCAGGTCGCAGCTGCTGGGGGCACCCCCTGCCCCCCCCCCCAAATGAACAACAGAGCACCAACCCCCATTATATCCCCCATGGGGTTCAGCGCACCTTCTCCTCTGCGTGTGGGTGTCCCTTCTGCAGCAGATCCAGCAGCATCACCGACTCATACTGCAGGGGCCAGCAGCAGCAGCAGCAGCAGCAGCAGCAGCAGCAGCAGCAGCATTTGTTTGTCTCTTATTTGTAATACAACTCATTGATGCTCCCAACAGATGTACAGAGCCAGGCAATGCCAGTGACGTGCAGCATAGCACCCGATGTCTGACAACGTGCAACAAGAAGAGTGTGATGCTTTTTGGGGTTTGTATGTAGAGGGGAGTTTGTATGTAGAGAGAATCAGCAAGGCACTGCAGTGCAGCACAGCAGGACAAAAGTCATGGCATACGTGCCTGGAATGACACAATGCTCTGCGAAACATGTTACTGCGCAGCTAAGCTGCGTGCCACAGCCCTGGGGGAGCAGCCACTGCGACTGCTGCTGCTGGTGCTGTTCTAGCTGCCACAGATATTGCTGTGGCAGCTGAGATGTGCTGTGCACGAGCTCTCCTAAACTTGCGTTGAGGTATTGCCTTCTTGAACACCTCTAGCCTCGAAGTTAACTGTGCATTGCCCACCTCCCTGATCCACTGACACCCCTCCCCCCCCCCCCCCCCCCCCCCCCCCAAAGCAACTACCCGGCGTGCTGGTCCCTCTTCCCCCTCCAAATTCAGAAGCACCCTTCAACCCCTCAAATTCAGAGAATGATGTTGGGAACAAAAACAGTCCAAGAAAAGAGCATGGTGTCAGCGCATACACACCTCGTTGAGTTTGTGGTGGGGTGTTGCCTTTTTGAGGACCTCCTGCCTCACATGCCAACTGTGCATCCCCCCCCCCCCCCCCCCCCCCCCCCCCCGGGCATGCGACTATGGGGGGGGTCCTCCCTTTTCCCCCTTCGACAGCAGACACAGTGTGATATTGACCAAGTACAAGCGGTAGAATAAACGCAAGAGCATTTACATGATGTCGGAACACACCTCATTAAGTTTGCGGTGTGGTGTTGCCTTCTTGAGGACCTCCTGCAGGTAGTCTGCTGCCTCCCTGCTGTCATTGAAGGTACGGTACCCCAGCTTCACAGGACCCTTGTCTGCTGCTGCTGCTGCTTCGCCTTCGCCTTGGCTTGCACCTGCTTCAGTGCCGTCAGCTACTGCTGCATCGCCTTCCGCTGCTGCTGCTTCGTCCATGTCTGCATCTGCTGCGCCTTCTGCTGCATCCCCCTCTGCTGCATCTGCAGGAAGAAGGTCAAACACACAGAAGCGAGAACGACAACGAATAGATGTCAACGAAGAGTACGTTCTGTGTGGGGGGGCAAGCATTGGGTGGTGGGATGCCAGCGGCAGTCAAATGCAGCGGCAGCACCGTCGGCTGCTGTTTGCTACTGTGGTTCAGAGAGTCGGAGATGGCCTTTACAGCTCGTAACACAGTTATTTTATATCATATTATCGGAACAGAAGGCAGACACGGGCCCACCTGCAGCATCTGCTCCGTTTCCTGCTGCTTCCTGGTCTCCTGCAGCGTCTGCTGCTGCTGCTGGCTCCTCAGCGTCTGTCTTCTGCTTCTTGACGGCTGGTGCGTCATCTACTGGAGCAGCATCCTCTTCCAAAGCACGCTTGGCTGCGTTTGCTGTCTCGTCCGCCATGTTGTTGCAACAATCGACTGCGGTGATCTGGCTGTGTAACTTGCTCACAGACAGACACAGAGGAGGTACGCAAGATGGTGAACGTGAGAGAAATGTTGACGGTGTGCCTGGGTGACGATGTCGGAGCCGTCTTAGCGTGGACGGTGCAAGGTTTGTTATGCAAGGCGTGTTATGCAAGGAAACTCTGTCATTGTTCAACATGTTCAATCAAAGCAGTCCGTGACACCACTTCAGGCTGCCGTTGACAGCATGCCTGATGCAACGGCAGCCTGAAAAGGACCTGGCAGTGACACCGTGCCAGTGTATTGCCAGAGTACACTAGTGACTGTCATGTGCAGGCTCTGGGGGGGGGGGGGGGGGGGGGGGGGCACGAATAGCCTGCACAACATCAGCGTGCCCATTACAGGATGTCAACTTGTGGTGGGCACAGAGAACCTGCCGCACCGCAAAACGCACCGCAAACCGCACCCAGCAGCTGGTCAGGTCCCAACATGCTGCCCCATGTCATAAATTAATCTACACAACGTTGAGTGTTAACACAGGCACAGTTGTCCTGCAAGGCCCAAGGGCACGCCAGTTCAACAGGACACTCACAGCTCACCACAAGCTCATTACATCTGCATAGGCGCTCTTAAAATGCGGCGCTTCCTCTCACACCAGCCTGCCACACAGTGCGGCACTGCCCTCCATTCCTGCCAGCACCCCTGACACACAGCGTTGGTGGCAGACGCCAAACCGTGGCATCGGGCATCGCAACTCATGCGACTGCTTGTGATCGGCATCACAAGACACACTCGACTCACACACGCTCAATATCACCCACTTCAAGCCAACTGTATGCCGCACTGTCGCTTTTGCCGGTGCACTCAACCAACCACTCATGCCAGTCAAGGCATGACTTGTCCATGTTGTGACATCCCAATAATGTCTGGAACCCCCGTCCTGTTAGCATCCCGACCAGTGGATGGTGCTCCAACGGGCACTACTGACGGCAGATCATACTGTATTGAGACACGAAAGAACAGTTGGGACAACCCCACAATGCGTGTACACCACCTCACACACTTGACGCAAAGACTTATGTCATTGCCCCAGCCTGCTTGAGCATGGGCACCAGCTTGCCCTGCTTGTGTAGGGTCATCACCCCAGGGCCGTCATTGCAGCCACCCACGTTCTGGCCTGCAGGGCACAGCACGGAACAGCATGGCATGGGTCACGGGACCGACAGCGCAGCACAGCATGGCATGATGCAACAGGCAAGACGGCAAGCCACCATGACCAGCTACTAATGACGCCTGTCTTGCATGGCTGGTACTCGCCAAGTGACAACCCTCGCCAAGTGGCAACCCTTGCTGTCATGCATTTGGAGTGGTTCACCTATACGTTCACATTTCAGTGTGATTGTCAGCCAAGCCGGTTGAGGCGTGCCAGTAGCCAGCTTTGGATGTCTCAACAGCACAGGAGGCTTCTTGTCAGTTCAGCAAGATGTCACTCACCTGCAATCCAAATGTTGGGCACTGATGTGCGGTCCGTCATCTGCAGCACAACACAGCACAGCATGGCAGCAGCAGGGCGGTTGGAAGGCGATCACAGCAGTAGCAGCAGCCGCAGCAGCAGCAAGTTGCATTTGCAAAGGCACTGACAGGCACCTTGTTCGAGTCTGTCGCCGCTGCTGCTGCTTGTGCTGGCTCTTGGCTCTCTATAAAGCCCTCCCCCCCCCCTGCCCTTCCCATGTCCTTAGCCGTCAGACAGTGCTGGAACAGACCCCTTCACTGAATTGGCAATAACAGCTATGCATGCTACCAAGCACTAATGCACTGAGGTGGGCCACAGCCGCCTGTCCTGCCCCCCTCTGTGCCCACCTCTGCCAGTTCAGCCCTGATAGCCTTGCCCACCTGCCCCAGCTCTTGCACCACCAAGCCAGCACTGACAACATGTTGGTCTCGACTGCAACCGCAAATTTTGTGGACCGTCACCAGAAGAACTCAGTTGCTATTCATGATACAATCACCTCGATTGACGTGGCGGTTGCAGTCCCAAGCTCAGGAATCTGAATACTGTACCCACCTCTGCCAGTTCTGCCCTGATGGCCTTGCCCTCCTGCCCTAGTGTGTCCAACTCCAGAGCCTTGAAGTCAGCACCCACATCAGCCAACAAACCCTTGGCATTCTTGCAGAAGGGGCAGCCAGACCTGCAACAGGGCAACCAAAAAAGCCATGGGGGGTGGGGAGAAATAGGCTGGGTTTTGAGGGAAAGCACAAGGGGGCGGGGTAAGAGGGAAGGGAAGGGGACCACAGGGTAGCAGAGGCCTAGCGGGGGGGGGGGGGGAGATTGCAGCAGAAGGAGCCACTTGGGAAAAACAATGGGAACAACCTGCAAGCACTCAGAGCCTTCAAGAGTCTTGCAGAATGAGCAGCCAGATCTGCATGCCACCGTTTTGGGGTTGGGGGGAGCAGTGGGGACGTGTGTGTTGGGGGGAGGGGGGGGCTCATAGGTTGGCTTGGAAGAGACAGAGGAGAGGGGGAAGGGGTGGTGGTGCACCCCCGTGCCAATCAGGACACAGTGTGCAGCAGCAAAGAAGGGGCGCAACAGTAGAAATCGTTCATATGCCAAGTTGTGACTGTAGATGCATTCTCACTGTCAGCCTGGGCATCCTCCCTCCCCAACTGCACTGCCCTCTGCCTATTGCACTGGCTTCAGCTTGCCTACCACCTCCTTCTGCTCACCCGCTGAACTTCAGCGGTTGGTGTGAAACCAAGATCTTCACCAACATTTTACATGCACACGTACCACGCCATTGCTCACCAGCTGAACACTATGACCTTGTTGTCTTGGATGTACTGCTCAATCTTGGCCCTTGTTGCTGCTGCGTCATACTCCCCAGCCTGAGCCTTGGCCAGAGCCTTCTTGCCAGCATTGATGGGGGAGTTCTTCAACGCAACCTGCAGGGGGGGGGGAGTAGGGGAGGAAGATTGCAGTGCATGTAGCACGAAATGGTGAGACTCTGATACAACAATATGCCTGTAAGACTCACACAAGATAGCGGCTCTTTCTCTGACCAAGGGCAAACATGTACATAGGTTGCAGCAACCGTGACGGAGTGAGAAGGCGCTAGTCAACAGTCTGTATGGGGTTGGCTAGAGCCTTTTTGCCAGCAATCATGGGGGACTTCTTCAAAGCAACCTGCCATCAATATGTACACAGCACACACAGACCAAGCATACAGAACGACTGCTGCTTAGCTCTGCAGCAGGCTTCCAGGTCAGTTGCCGGCACAGGTTGCGATAATCCCCCGCCCCCTGCACCCCCCACGCACACAAGCCATCCCTGGACTCTGCCACCCATGACCTTGCATGCCAAGACAGATGATCATCGGCTCTACATGAGCATGCATGTAACATTGCAGGTGCTCCAGGTGTGTGGACAGCAACAATGCATCCTGACTGCAATGCAGCAGGACATGTACAGGGCGAGCAGAGAACCCAAAGGTCCCTGGTCTCAGTCTATCCATCCGGCACAAGGCAGCCTTTCAAAACTGCGTATAGGGTACAACGCAACGATGACATCACATTGTGCGTACCGAGAGGCTGTTGATAGCATCCTCGAAGGGGTTTGCCTGCACCACCACGCTGCAGCGCCTGTGGTGCTGGAAGGGCCTCCTGTGGGCAGCAACAGCAGCAGAGCTGCGCCTAGCTGTGCTATGGCTGGAGAAGGTCTTGTTCTGCAGCAACATCGTGCTGAAAGCGACTGCGTAGGATAGAGCAGCAGTAGTGCGGTTGGTGATCTGGTGTCACTTGTTCCGGGTAGGTGCCGCAATGTCTTGCGCGTCGACAGATACCAGATGCGTTTACCTTATGACGGTCACTTACGCCTCTGTTGTGGCCCGCCATGCGTTTTTGCTGTACCCCTGTAGTGCCGACAGATCACACTGTCATTAGCTCGTCGCAGTCCCCAGTGAACAATCCCCAGTGAACAAATCTGTGACGTGGGCGCTTGACATAGGCAACATGTTCTGCATTTATGCTAATGTAAGTGTCTGGAAGTGATCAGCTGTATGTTGGCACCAAGCAGCCCAAGTGCAACTGTCCAAACGCAAGATATCCACACAGTGCAGGTGATGTAGTATATCAACCATTCATTGCACGTACCCTTCATCACCATGCACTCCTGCAGCCCTATTAGGCGACGCTCAGCGTGGTGCGCTCCAAGCAACACCCCAGTCTGGCCCAGCATTGTTCATCCAAACAGCATTCAGTGATTACTCAATCAAACAGCAATACGTGATTACTCATCCAAACAGGTTGACACACGCCGTGGAGGCGCACTTTGTGCTTCGCACACCCCTGCCCTGGGGCTCAAGTTTAGGCAATCAGCTTCAAGCTGAAGAAGTTCAGCTGTCCCAGGCCTTCTGCTTGGCATGCTGCTGCTGCCTCCTTTGCTGCACACTGCAGCAGGCTGTAGTCCATCTGTGGCAGTCGGCTCAGCACTGCGCTGAACAGGCCCTGTTCCGGGATGAGAAGAGCGCACCCACACTGCGGCCAGAGGCAGCAGAAGCCTGCAAAAGCATAGCAGAAGAAGGGCATCAGGGGCCGGACATCATGTCAACTCTCACCAAGCCCAACTTGCTGCAGAGACGTTGCCTCTCGGATCCGACTGAGTCAGATGTGGGCGCAACACTGCATGCAGGGGTGCAACTTGAGCCAGCAGCAGTACCGCAAGTCCATCCGTTGGCGGTTTCTTTTGTTGAGAGCCCTCAGCGGCTGGAACAAAGCCCCTGCGAGACTTTAGTTCTGCAGGGAGCGCGATCACTGCACTGAGTGCAGCCACCGTACTAAGTGCAGATGCGGCATTGAGAGGCAATGTTGTGCCCCGTGCCCTATGAGCCTAGTTTGGCTCCAGAAAGGGCGGTCACTGAGGGGTGGCCCTGACCCAGTTTAGTAGTAGTATCAGCAATGATATGCTGCTGCCCTAGCAGCCTTGATGCAGATGACATGGCAGCCACTCAGACTGCCAGGGTGTTTTGCACACTGTGCCAGCTGCAGTGATTCATCCAAAGGTCCTACCACTGGTGGCACCACCTGTGCTGGGGGTAGTTCAAACAGTTGTCTGCTTCTGAACTGGCAAGTTTGAATTCTCTGCGCTGAAGTGAGGCATTGTAGTAAGATCGCAGAGGCTGAAGCTGCCGTATCTGTCAACGGAAACTAGTGGATAGTGATGCATGTGCAGCTGAACCTAGACGAAGTGAGGCATTGGCGAGCTGTGGCAGAAGCTGCAACACTGTGCCAATTTGCACCGCTGGCTGCCTCAGTCCATGCTTTGTAGTGAGATTGCAGAGGCTGAAGCTGCCGTGTCCTTGCTTTGTCTCATTCTCCGATGCTATACTCATCAGCTTCTGTTCCACCCAGCTGCCTTTTTGAAAAGCGACTGAAACAGGAAGCAGCACTCTTTTCACTGATCGCGTCTGATATGAGACATCAACCAGTCCAGACCATATATGATTGAGAACTTTACACTTGGTGTAATCTGATGTCCATGGGGGACATGCAGCACTCCTCTCTCAGCACACACTCCTCACAACAGCACTACATCCGGCAAAACCGCACGGCCACCAGGACACCCCTAAGCCCTGCCCACTGCCGCCGCCAGTTGACAGCAGCAGCGGCTCAAGGGCTGCAGGACAACTCAGTAAACCGCGCTGAGCACTCTCAACCACCCAGACTGGCCAAACTGTGCAAAACTGTACATGGTAGCTGCGTCCGACCACCCAGACCACCACTTTTTCACAGGGCTACTGACATGCAGGCAGCGACACCTGGCGATGCTCTTTTTGCGACACTCTGCTCAGGACCGCTGTTGCAACAACAGCACATGGGTAGAACTCCAATCAGTCCCTCCTAGCAGGCACCAGCAAAAAGTCAACCAGGCATGCCTGAGGCTGGGTTCGAACCCCAGACCTCGGCGTCCACAGGCAGCATTGCAAAAGGCACATTCAGAATGCAGCAGCAGCAGCTTATGCCTCCCACTTCTTGGCCACCACCTCAGCCAGGTCGACCACGCGTTGGCTGTAGCCCCACTCGTTGTCGTACCAGGCCACAACCTTGACCATGTCGTCACCCATCACCATGGTGAGGCTGGCGTCGATGGAGGTGGACACGTCAGTGCACCTGTGCAGGGGGAGGGAGGGGGACGGATGGACAATGGGCAGGTTGTGAGTCAGTCAGGTGAGGACTTGGTAGCCCAGCAAGCTTAGCTGGCAGCACATAAGCCCAGCTGGCATGGGGCACAGCAATGCACCAAGCAAGCTGCGTCTTGCAGCTCAGAAACGAGTGGAAAGCAACAGCACACAACTGCAATCCACCCCCAACAACGCAGATATTCCCTTGCATATATCAACAAAAATCACCCACCAAACTCAGCTGGCCCGTTGCAGCTATGGACGTGTATAGAAGGCACCTGCTGGGTAAGGGCAATCTGTTTGGGGTGCGCCCTATTCAGCAACCGGACGGCTATGTGGCTGTTATGCCCTACCCAGCCTGCTTGCACCGTGCGACAAGCTCACACCTGTCTACGCAGTTGCTCAGGCTCGGGGTACGGCACTCTGACACCTTAGCATTGGCAGCAGGAGCACTAGTAGTAGCTGTGTTCTGGGTCCTGCTCTGCGTGCTAGCACAGCAAATGATTGGCTTGATCTGTTAACTTCTGCCTATGTTGAGACTTGTCTGAAAGACTGACCCATGTGTGTGCGTGCACGGTGTGTGGAGACTACCAGCTTGCAGCTGAGTCATGAATGCACGATCCTATACCTGGTGTGTGTCGCAGTTGCCCTTGGTGGTGTGTTTTTTTGGGGGGGCTGGTCTTGTTTGCCGGTCTTGCTGCAGGTTTTTCTTGCAGGTGTGTCTTCCCAGTTCATCCCGTGTGGAGAGTACCGCTCAGCGGTGAAAGTATCCACTTGTAACAACCCCCCCCCCCCCAAAATATCTCACCTGAAGTCCACGGACACCAGGGGCTCCTCGCACACTGCCAGCACACCCTTCATGGGGCCGTTGGCTGCCTCCTTGAAGGCGTTGTTCACCTCCTCAGCGAAGGTCTTCTTCTCAACCTGTGGGGAGGGGGGGGGGGGCGGTGCAACAGGAAGATAGCGAAAGGATGAGTCACCAGGCCATACAGTTGAGGCCAAAGGTATGAAAAGGATGAGTCACCAGGCCACACAGTTGAGGTCACAGGTATGAACAAGCATGTCCCCCAGCATGTGACTGGATGCACCATGAGAGCGGCTGTTCCCTGTCATGTTCTGCAGAACAAACCTCCTGCCAAGATACCGCCTGCACCACAAAATCATGCAGCCAGTCGAGGGTTTAGGCAGCTGCCCTCCCCTAAACCCCAACACCCTGCACCCAATAAGACCCACCTGGATGACCAGGTCGACCACGGACACGTTGGGTGTGGGCACGCGCAGAGCAATGCCATTCAGCTTGCCCTTCAGCTTGGGCAGCACCAGGGCAACAGCCTTGGCGGCACCGGTGGTGGTGGGCACAATGTTGAGGGCGGCGGCACGTGCGCGGCGCAGGTCGCGGTGGGATGCGTCCAGCAGCCTCTGGTCACCTGTGTAGCTGTGGGTGGTGGTCATTGTGCCCTTCACAATGCCAAACTTCTCGTCCAGCACCTGATAGGAGGGAGGGAAGGACGCAGGAGGACACAGAGGATTGAGTATGTGAGGCAACAGGGCAAGGACAAGAGACATGCAGTGTGAACAGGATCAACAGCAATCTGTCCGCCACCGCTTTGCTGCAAAGCCGCATGCGGCCAGCAGCTGAGCATTGAGAAAAGGAAAGCAGGGGCGGTGCGTACCTTAACGAAGGGTGCCAGGCAGTTTGTTGTGCATGAGGCGTTGCTGATGATGTTGTCGCTGTGCTTGTACTGGTCAGCGTTGACACCAATCACGTAGGTGGGGATGTCGCTGCCCTTGGCGGGGGCAGTGATCAGCACCTTCTTGGCACCAGCCTGCAGGGAGGACAGCAGCAGCAGGGAATCAAGAGTGTGAGAATCAAGAGTGTGAGAAAGGAGCTTGTGAGGAAATGTGTGTACGAGGGAACTAGAAAGGGAGGAGGCGATTTTGTTCCGCCAGCAGCATGGGCGGAGATGCATGATGCGTCTGGTGACTCTTATCCTTGCTTCCCACGCAAGGAAAAGAACAACCATGCGCCTCACAGATGTCTGCCCCTGCCTGCAAGTGCATCGGCTGCTGCACCAGACCTTTCAGACGAGGGCTGCTCCCTCGCCCACTGCCCTTCTGGACAATATCTATCGTGTGTTCCTGTGCACACCTAGCTCACCCCACTATGAATAGCCACACTGCAGTCCAACCAGCCCCACTCTTGGTACTTGTTCAGCGAAAACCCCACCAGCCCATCAACCTGTTGCCTTGCCAGGTAGACACAACATTTGCGGGAGCAGCTGGCCAACATCCCACCATGTCCTTTCCCAACACACTGTCTCACTGCAGTATCTATCAAGCCACCCCTGTTCTTGGCCCACATAGCAATAGCTCTGAAAGCAAAGGCAGCCCATACCTCTGTCCCCACCATTTGACTGTTGCGTAAGCCACCCTGGCGACAAAGCACCCACCCACACACAGTGCGCTGCACAAAGAGCCCGGTCACAACAGCAGCACCCCCAAACACCCACCTGAATGTGCTTGGATGCTCCTGGTGTGTCAATGAAGACACCGGTACCCTCGATGACGAGGTCGATCTCCATCTCCCCCCATGGCAGCTTGGTGGGGTCGCGGCTGGACACCACCTTGATGGACTTGCCGTTGACGCTGATGTGGCTGTCGTCGACAATCTTCACCTCGGCATCAAACTTGCCCAGGGTGGAGTCGTACTTCAGCAGGTGGCTGGCCTGTTGAGGGAGGGGGGGGGGACAATGACTGTGAGAGTACGGCTGCTGGCTACAGTTGGAGGAGGGACATACAACAGCAGAAGCCTTTGGTGGGGTGTGAAGCAATAGGGTCCCCACTCTTTCAGACCCGTCAACTGGCCAGTGCCAGAGAAATCGCGCTGATGCAATGTGTGGTGAGGAGGATAGCTTAGCAGAGACAGCATATGAACCAGTGAAGGGCACGCCTGCGGACAGCGCCTAGCAATTTCTGTCGCACAGAGTCGTGCAGCGCAGCCAGGCACAGAATGAACTGCCTGCTCTGACGCAATACGATGACAGTGATGGCACCTGCGCCTTCCCTCTCACACAGACAAGTCCCTGCACCTCTAGACCCCCCTCCACCAAAAAACAGAAGTATCTGGCAACAGAGGTGCCGCCCAAGCTTGACAGCCCAATAAAAGGCCGCCAGCAGATGCCCCCGAGCAGACATGCAAGACATGGCCCACAGGTAGCAATCCATTGGCACCACAAACATCACTCCCAGCCCACCTGCTTCACGCCCCCGGAGTCGTTGATGGCAATGACCTCCAGGAGGCTGTTGGAGCGGCCCTCCAGGCAGCGCAGGAAGTTGCGGCCGATACGGCCGAAACCTGCAGGCACCAAGGAAACACATGGACATTTGAAGGTCAATGTTTGATTGATGTAGCAAATTTAGACACAGGAGGATACTACTGTTGCTAAATCCCCTGCAGTTTGGCAGTACTGTTCCAACTGCCAAGGGGCTGATACATGTTACTCCATGTGCCACCGCCTGTCCAATCCACATTGTCTTTAATCTGTCATAATCACTCAGGCATGCTGTCGATGCTAGACTGCTGGACGGTTCTGCTGCTGGCAGTGTGCAAGTGACACCAGCAGCAGCAGTAGCTCCTTTGGTGATCACAGCTGTGCGGATCAGCAACAGGCTGCGAAGACGCACCGTTGATGGCCACGCGGACCTTCTTCTCAGCACGGATGGTGCCGGCGGGGACAGCCTGCACACACATGCAGCAAACCACCCATCAGCGCGGGAGGACAAACTTGCGATCCCCGTCCAACCCCAATTGGCAGTGCACGCATGCAGAATGCTGATCAACTGCTTTGCGTTTGTTGTTGCGATTGCTGCTGGGGGCCAAGGATGCCGCTGACGCACGTTGCCCATGCTGCTAGATCTATCCCCATCTTGTGCCATCGATTATATCTCGCATTCGCCCAGCGCAGCTGAATTCACCTACCCTGACGGGTGCTGCCCTGCTTGCGGCCTTGTTCAGGCCAACCTTGCTGCCAGCAAAGCTGGACTGCGGGCGAACAGAGGAACAGCACAACACAGGTCAATTCCGGCTCCATTGAGTAGGCTGCTGCTTTGAAAACCTTCAATCACAATTGCAATTGTGTAATGCACCGTTTGCGCATCGTCCCAAGGCCTAGCACACTCATCTGCCAGTAGGTGGTGTGCGCAATTGTGTCCTGACGCACCTGTGCCATCTTGTTAGCGAGAGCCATCCTGCTGCTGTGTCTCTGCGGTATATGACTGCAGGACCAAAGGTGGAGCTCAATTGGGCTTGCCTCGCTTTAGATAGACCGAGGGAGGGCCGTGGGGCTTAGGGCTTGTGTTACGCGAGTGACGCACAGATCGGCCAATTGTTTGCACGATAGCTTTGCAATTTCTGTATATTAGATGTTATCATGGCCAGCGGGGCTGCAGTCCTCACAAATCGCGTGCACATAAGGATCTAACCAACCAATCAGCTTCCTTTCAGCTTTTGCAAAAGCAATTCTGCTGTCTCGTGATGGAATGCTCTTGCTTCGGCACAATTGCACCATTCCGTTGTTGATGTGGCGGAGCAGCAGCACAGGTCGGTGGGTCCACACCACCACTGCAGATTGCTCAATTCTGCACAGATATCCAACCATCCCTGCCTTGCTTGGGCCTATTGACCAGAACACATCTGCTCTGTCCTTACAAACCAGCTTCTCTTGCATATATATTTTGTGTGTTGCATTCTGGGTCCAAGCACCGTACTTGTATGCAGCCTGCAAGCACCGCATGCACATGACCGTCCACGTTTTGCTGATGCAGCAACCACATAGTCCACTTCAAATGTAAATCCTGACCGATTACACTGCTCCCTTTGAGTTCACGCCAATGCACACAACACAACACAGCTGGCAGGAGGGCGAATCCTGCCACAGCTGCTGCTTGCCAGAGATCCCTGCGGGCTGCCAGCGCTTTGCTGCAAGCTGAACAACACACAAACACCACACCTGCACCTTGCCATCCAATACCCCAGCACACCCATGCACCCAACCTCCACACACCACATGTAACCGCAGTTGCTGCTGCATCTGCCTGCCTCAAGCAAGGAGTCCGATTGCAAAGTGTGGCAGTCCGGCCCACTTTAACCCCACCATGCGCGCGCATGGAGTATGCCGCACAGGTTCCACACAGAGCTCAGCTCTATGGTCAGCAACTACTGGTTGCTACGCTGCTGCAGGAAGGGCCTTGCCGACCGCACAACACAGAGCACACCACAGCCCGGAAGAAAGAATTTGATGGCTAGTCTGCCAAAAGGCATGAGGCCAAGCAGCACCCATCGCTGCGTCAGGAATTTGAGAGTGTTTACTAACAAGGGGTTGCAGCTTTACAGAAGGGGGTTGCTCACGAATCCAACTTGTGCACATACATTTGCAAGCGCTGCTCAGCACACTGCAGGCTACTGAAGCAGCTGCATCCGGGCATGTTCAATCAGCCAATGAGCAAGCCGCCGCTGTCAGCCACACTGCTGCAGTGTGTAACCTCACAAGGCAGCCTAGGTGCATGGGCTAGTCCGGCTTCAAGGCAAAAATCAAAGCACCATCAACAACACACAAACAGCACTGCCACGTGCACATCACCTGCGGCCATTACATACTCACCTGCTGCCTTCAAAGCAGCTGCTGCTGCATTTCACCCCTGCTGCTACTGCTGCTATGGCTTCCGCTGCCACATCATTTTGGGTCCCAACCCAGCACCACATTGCTGCCATCAAACACAAAACCGAGTAGGAGACACTCACTTGTGCACCCAAAAACCTGCGCAGCCTGCAGGGTACTGATGGTGACTCATGACACAATGCCCCTACCACAGACCGAGACTGCCAGCCAGAAGTTCACTGAGCCAGCCACCCGGAAACACCCATCAACCGCGCACACTGCATCTCCGCATAAAAAAAGGGCATGCACACACGCACCCAGACACCGACAACAAGCCACTGCAACCAACAACACAAGCAAGCCCGCTGCTACACTGCTGCTGCGCATGCGCGCATGAACCTGCCCCCAACCTTTCGACCCCTGCTATGCAACACGCTGCATACTTTTATCGCCCGGACACAATCACAATATTGCCTGCCGTCAGGACGGAAAAACTTGTGCAGGTGTGTTGCCCAAGGCTTGAACCCCTGCTTGCATTTTGCATGGGGTGACTGCCACAGTTGCAGCAGCACTAGCTGTCCACAGCACCCAACGACATTCAACATATATCAGGAGAGCATAACAGTGAGGTGGTGCTCGCCACAATGACAACATAGAAGTGCCACGCCTCGCCAAAAAGAAGCCGCCATGCCGAAAAAGTATGCCACCACTACTTGCTGCGCCAGCTGGGCACACCACTACAACCATAGCAGCTGCTTGGAAAGCTCGATGCCTATGCTTTGTGCAGCAGCTTGGGGCTTGTCGCTGCACCTGTCACCACTGTCCCCACCACCTGGAAGGGAGATGTCCACTTGCCTTCCAAAGCAGTGGTTCTGGACACCAACAAAACCCCCAGCATCCGGGAGATACTTGCGCATGCTGCTGTCGCATCAGCAACAACACGATGCAGCCCAAAAAAACCCCTTGCAGACAGCCCTGTCTACACTCTCACAGCCCGCCCGAGTCCCCACCACCACCACTGCCCCCCTGGCCCAGCCACCAGGACAGCACCGCCAGCGTCATCACAGGGAGCTGAGTCACCAAGCTGCTGACCCCCTCACCCCCATTGCTGCCTCCAGCCGCAGCCCCGGCAGCACTGGCAGCATCAGGCGCCGCCGCGCCCACTGCTGCCACCACAGCCGCCACAGCCGCCGCCGCGGTGTCACTGCTGCCAGCCTCTTTCGCCGCATCCCCGACAGCAGCAGATGCATCCCCTGCGCCTGCCGCCGCTGCCACAGCCGCAGCAGCAGCAGCGGCGGCAGCGTCGGCATCCCCGCCGCTGTCCCCGAGCCCGGCAATCCTGTAAGCCACCACGGCCAGCAGCCCGATGGCCACACTGAGCAAGAAGCAGAGCAGCATGAGCCAGCTACGGTCGTTGCGCTCCACCGTACGGGCCCACAGGTTCTCCAAATGGTCCTCCTTGCTGCGCCAGGCATCCTCCTTCAGCTTGGCTACCTCCCGTGCGATCTCCTCGATCGGGAGGTCGGCAGGGATTACGATCGCCTCGACAGGCTTACTGCCGTCGTCTGCTGCGTTGGCACCACCCCCCGACTCTGCGTCGTCGCTGCTGCTGCCACCCAGGCCGGGCACCCAGGAGAGGTCGGTGACAACAGACCACCAGGGTTTCTGCTCCTTGTCCTTCTGGCCCTTCTCCTTATCCTTCTGCTGCTGCTCGCTGTCGTCCGCACCCTCCTGCCCGTCTGCTGCAGGGCTCTCCGCACCCTCTGCTGCAGGTCCCCCTTCGAGCCCCGCTGCTTGCCCTTCTTTTCGTCCGGCTTTTTCGCCACCCCTGGCAGCGACCGGATGAAGTCATTGTCCAGCAGCTGGGAGTACCAGTGACCCTGGGACTGCGCCAGCGGCTCTGCTATGACCAGAGTGCTGGGTGGCTCCGGGTGCTGCTGCTCAATGCTGTCTGCATCAGCGTCCACCGCAGCAGCAGCCTCACCGTCCTTACTGCTGCTGCTTCGGTCTTTGCTACCGCCTGGCAGGTACTGGATGAGGGGAGCCCACCAGGCCTTTGGCTCTTCCTGCATTCGCTGCTGCTGCTTGGAGGTGCCCTTGCGCCGTGAGGGGTCCTTCTGCACTGCCGGCTGCTTCGCAGCAGCAACAGCGCCCAAGGCAGCAGCAGCGCCAGCGCCCGAAGCGGCAGCAGGAGCAGGAGGAGGCGATGCCCCGTTGCTGCTGCCGTCACCAACATCAGCAGCAGTGACGCCGTCAGCAGCAGCAGCAGCAGCAGCACCAGCGGCAGCAGCAGACGCTTCTGCTGCTGTCTTGCCGCCTGGGAGGCCAGTGCCCTCCTCATCCCAGATGCTGTACTCGCTGGCAAAGTCACGGAATGAATGCTGCCCACTGCTGCTGCTGCTGCTGGCGGCTGCACCATTGCTGCCGCCAAGGTCCACACTGCTGCCGCTGCTGCCAGCTGCCATATGGTGCTGGTAGTCAGCAAGAGCAGAGTCCACTGCTGCTGCTGCAGCTGCCACCTCTCCCTCAGACATGCTGCTGACAGTAGCACCAGCACCGTTGGCGGGCGCGGCAGGCAGAGAACCATACGCAGCCGGCCCATCAGGGCCCAGCACTGCCGTGGCAGATGAACCCCTGCCCCCGCTGCTGCTGCTGCTGCCAGCGCCACCGCTGCCGACAGCAGCACGCCATGCCCTGCTGCCGCCACTGCTGCCACCACTGCTGCCGGCGGCTGCTTCAAGGTCAACACTGGTCAGGCTGGCTGAAGCTGTGACCGTGGCTGTAGGCGTGGCTGTGGCGGTTGCGTTGAGGGACTTGAGTGCGTCTGCTGTTGCTGCTGCTGCCTTGAGGGTCTCCTGCTGCAGCTTGGCCTCTGCTGGTGAGCCGGATGTGAGGGCGGCCAGCTCAGCAACTGCAGCCTCCATGCGGCGAGACCTGCAGGCACACAGGGGCAACTTTCGATGACATTGACATAGTAATGAGTCATCACAAACACCGCGGTGCCCCATCAGGCCCTTGCACAGGAGATGCCTCTTGGTTCTACCCAAGGGCCTGACTGACTGACAGCCAGTCACCAAGACAAGGCGACATAAAGGCATTGACTCATGAAAGCACATACAGAGCCTTGCCGCACGTGGTGGCGTGAACAAAAAGAAGGGCAGGAGACTTTCTCTGTGGCCCGGCACAGATGGAGGGGGAAGCAAAGGAAAGCGACAAATGGGCCAGGCAGCAGCAAACACATATGCAAAGCGACACAAAACGCACACGAGAACACCTGCCACATGTGAAGGGCAAGAACCAACACGACCACTCCTGTACACCATGCCCCCTGCCGACTCACTTCTCCAGTATGTTGACCACCGCCTGCTGTGCGCGCGCAACTGCTTCAGACTCATCCTCCTCTGAACTGCTGTCACTCAAAGCATCCGCCGGAAGAGTGACCGTCATATCAACAGGCTTCTGCTGCTGCGCAACTGCTGCTGCTGCTGCCGCTGCATCCGCCTTTGCTGCTTCAGCGGCCGCCGCTGCTTCGCGCTCCACAGCCGCCGCCGCAGCCGCCGCGGCTGCTGCATCACGTGCCGCCGCCGCTGCTGCCTCCCGCTGCTTGTCGGCTGGCTTCTTCCCGTTGCTGCTGCTGCTACCCCTGCTCGTGCTACGCACACGCACAGCCATCCGAGCTTCTAGCGCCTCAGCTAGCGCAGTCTCCCGCTCCCGACGCTGCCGCGCAACAGCGTCCGACACAGCCTTTGCCGCGTTCGACTGCCGCTCCTCCGCGCTGTCCCCATACCCGCGCCGGCCGCCGCTGCTGCCGCCGTCCGCAGCCGCCGCCGCCGCCTCCTGCTGCTCGCTGCCCTCTTTCTTCCCGTCTCCCTTCTCCCCCCGTGGCGGCGGCAGCATCAGCGGCTGCTGCTGCTGCTGGCCCAGCCCGTCAGCGACGCTGCTGAGGGCTGCAGCACCAGCTTCCTTTGCCGCCTGTGCCGTGCGCGCAGCAGCACGAGCCGCCGCAGCTTTAGTCATCGCTATGGCTGATATGGCGGCAGACGCGGCGACGGCTGCCCTGCTGCTTGCTGCTGCTGCGCTGCGAATGTCGGTGATGGTGTCGTCTTGCTGCACCATGGTGCGTGCATACTCCTGAGCCTCACGGAAGCCAGAGTCCTGCAGGATGGTGAAGGCACAAAACAGCCACACATGAGGGATATCAGCTGGTGCGTTGTTGGTCTGTCGACAACATGCACATCGTATGCGTAGGGCATACTCCTGAGCTTCACGGAAGCCAGAGTCCTGCGGAGTGGTACAGGCGCTGGATAGCAACAGATAGCAACAGAAGAAAGAAAGCGATGGGTGCGCTGGCAGAGGCGCTAGAGCTGGCAAACAACACGCTTGTATGCTCGTGCGGGTGATGGTAACTAGAGTCCTGCAGGATGGTGAGAACGCAAGATAGCAACAAAGTCGCCAGTTGGTGTGGAGTTGGTTTGTCGATGATCTGATAGCATGCACCTGCAGGTCACAGAAACCGGGTTCCACCCACCCACCTGTTCGTCGTCCTCGAACACCTTGAAGGACACATCCAGCAGCACCTCCCCCTGCGCCTGCTGCCCGGGGTTGACCGGCTCCAAAGGGAGGCTGACAGTCATCTTGCCATCACGGGGGATGTTGGTCAGCGGCAGGGTGGCCTTGCCTACCTTGGGCCGGCCAGTGAGGGAGCTGTCGTTGACATACACCTCCAGCACCTGTGTTGCGAAGGGGTTGTATGTATTTTGCAGAGATTGAGTTGATACATCATCATGTTTGAGTTTGATTTTGTGTGTGTGAAGTGGCAGCGTAGCCTTGCCAACCTTGGGCCGGCCAATGGCTGTCGTTGACATACACCTCCTGGGCAGGCATTGGGAGTAAGGGGTGCGTGCATAAGTATGGGAGCGGGTTTGACCAAGGGGAGGTGCACTTGCTGTGACCGTGTTAAGACCTTGGGCCTGTCAGGAAGGTGGCTGTTGTTTGGCATACAACTCCAGCACCTGGAGTGTGATTGGGCCATGTCTTCTGGACCAAACTTTAAGCTGCCTGCCCACCCACGGCCCCAGCAAAATTAAGACACAATCCCTCACACACCCTGCACCACACCACACCAGCAAATCACCCCACTGCCCACCTGCTTCTCTGGGTCTTCCACCAAGAACTGCACCTCCTGATTCCACACTGGCGCCCCATGCCTGCTGGCCGTGCTGGTCTCGCTGTCCCTCCTGCTGGCCACCACCTGCTGACCCAGCACCAGCCGCACCCACGGGTTGGACTGCCACGGCAGACCCCACACAGGGAGGTCACGGCCCCCACGCAGCAGCACTGTCAGCTCACCCTGTGAGAGCGTAAGGGAAAGTGAACTTCTCAGTGAAGAGTGAGAGATGGTAGTGTGACGTAACACACCCAAGGGAGAACTGCCAAGGCAGGCGGGAGCGGGGTCAATGCAACACCAAGCGCTGGCCTGCAACTATACTGCCAAACCACTAGGTCAGCTAGCGGCAAGTGCAGATACTGTGCAACTGCAAAAGCAGCAGACACTGCGCTGTATCTTGCTGTGACGTGCTGGGCTGGGACACACTGCACTGTCCCGTCCTGTTCCATCAGATGACGGCAGCAAGACCTGCTGACAGTAGTGCTGCAGCAGTCTCACACTCACCCTGAACAGCTCAGGCAGGCTGATGCCTCCTGCTGCTGCCTGTGGGCCCAGGGGCAGCGCAGCCAGCAGCGCCTGCTCCAACGAGTCAACCTGATGGACAGCAGCAGCAGCAGCAGCAGCAACATTGACAGCCACACCACATAAAAAAACAGCAAAAGCAGGCATAATGCTTATTTGGGGTGATGTACGGGATCTGGCCCTACTTGCTGTGCCACAGAGCTATCCGATGCTGGCCACTATGCACACACCAACGAAACTCCAACTCTATATCTGGCTGGCACGGAGTCAACGCGCCACTTCCCTCCAAACCCCAAGCACCGTCTACCGCTGAAGACTGCTACACTCCCGATGGCTGCGCCATTCACCCACCTGCAGCACTGCGCTGGCCATTGCCTTCAGGATGGTGCTGGCCCGCTACACCCACACTTTCGTGTCATGGCCACCAAAACACCCACACCCACGCATGCACACATGCACAAACAGTCAGAGCACATCTTTCACCCGCTGTTCACCTGCAGCACTGCACTGGCCACAGCCCTCATGAAGGTGTCTCGCCCACTACACCCACACTTTCGTGTTTCTCCCACCCACACGCTTACACCCACACTTTCAACCATGCACAAACAGTCAGGATGTCCTCCACCCCCGCACCTGCAGCACTGCACTGGCCACTGCCCTCATGATGGTGTCTCGCCCCACCGCTGCCTCCGCAATGCTTGTCACGCTGGGGGGGATGCTGATCTCCAACCGCTGGGGCAGAACCATCAGCCCGGGGAGGTCCACAGTCAGCAGCCGGTTCAGCAGGTTCTGCAGTAGTGTGCAACAAAGAAGGAGAACAGACAGCTTTCATTGTCAGCATGGCATGACACAGCATGAATGATGCAACTCATATAACAGCACAGCATGGCTCTGTTTGGCCAGGCACAACAAATGGGGTTGCGCAAGCAGTGATGAGAGGAGTAAAAAGGTGTGATGTGCAGCTCAGGCAGCCATCTTGGCTTCAGCAACAAACAGGGATGATGCATGTACAGTCCACCAGCTTTCCGGCAGTCGACTCCAAACTTACCTGCAGCACCGGAATGCGCATCAGCCTGACCCTGTTGTAGGGTGACAGCTGCACCTTCACTGCTGGTGGCCCCACAAACGCAACGCTGATGGTGCCGATCCATGGGCACATGGGCGCAAGGCGCAGCTTGAGCCACAATGCACACTGCACGTCCAGGTCTGACACCAACACTGGGATCTTGAATCGCCAGCGCCCTTGGCCTGCGGTGATCAGAGCAAGCAGGTAACCACAGGTCGGTAGTCAGTTGTCAGGTTGGTGTCAACTACAGGGAGTTGGGTCAACTTTCGCCTACTGGAGTTGGTCAACGGGGGCTTGCCACAGTCGTGAGCCGGGCATGCTGCCTGGCATTCAGGTTGGCGTCAAGGAAGGCGTCGATGACAACGACCTGGACCCCACTACAGCACTGCATCGTGCTGCATTGTACTACACTGTACGTACTGCACTGTACCTTCTGCATTGTACAGCACTGTGCGTACTGCACCGTACTGCACTGTGCATACTGCACAGCATGTTGGCTTTACAGGAACTGGCTCAACAAAAACCTGAGCAACCCACAAGGGAGCCAGAGGCTCATATAGGTTGCAGTGTCACCCAGCTCCAGCATCAGCAGCAGGCGCGCCCCCGCAGTATATCGCAGGACTGCGTCAAGGAAGCGCCCCCCACTACAGCACATCATTGTATCGCACTGCACGTACTGCACTGCACTGCACAGCTTTGTTGAAAAGCACTTACCCAGCTCGAGCATCAGCAGCAGGCGTGCACCCCCAGTGTATCGCAGGTCCACCACCCCCGTGAGGTCGCTGTCCTTCCTGCTGTTGCGGCGCCGCATGTTGGAGAAGTAGGGCGCCTCGTGGTCCAGTGTGAGCTCAACGATGCGCAGCCGCAGTAGCCACGCAGGGGAGGAGTCAGGCTGCAGAGCAAGGCAGTAAACAGGGACAAGCGGCGGGGTCAAATCCAGTGTCAATCGTGTGAGACAAGACAGCAGTGTAGTTCAAACCGCAGTGGTCGCATGAGGCTCAATGATACACTATCTCAGGGAAACACCTGCGCACACTGTAGCAGGTCAAGCTGCAGTAGGTCATGAAAGAGCCTTCCTTGCCGCATTGCCCGCTTGAAGCCCACGAAGGAACCACCCACCACCCCTCCTCACCCACCCTTTCGAACAACCGCGGAGCACCGCACCTTTCATACAACCACATCCCCGCCTTCCTCAAGCCCCATGCCGCTGACAAAGCATGCATGTCAAGTGTCAGCACAAGCACACTCACCGAGATCAGTCCATCAAAGACTGGCTGCAGCAGGTCGGTGATCAGCGCGCCCCTTTGCCGCTTCACCTGATTGAAGCCTGCAGATTGTGCCACCCACCGCTCCGCACCACCCACCCATCGAAAAAGCCCCAAACAGCCTCAAACAACCACATCCCCGCCTTCTTCAAGCGCCAAGCCACTGACAAAGCATGCATTTCAATCGTCAGCACCAGCACACTCACCGAGATCAGTCCATCAAACACCGGCTGCAGCAGGTCGGTGATCCAGCGCATCCCCTTGCCGCCCCACCCAACCCAAACCTCCCATTTCAGACCTCCATAACCATTACACCCACCACACCCTACCAATCACCCTCCTGAACAGCCTCAAGCCCATCACGCCCCACCACCTTCCCTGCTAAAAGCCCCAACAAGGGCACACTTGAAGGTCGTGTGTCCTTTGAGTGAGCGTGACACAAAGGCACGCCTAGGGGGAAACCCAACTCACCGAAATCAGTCCATCAAACACCGGCTGCAGCAGGTCAGTAATCCAGCGCTCCAGGCCCCGCTGGTACACCCGCCAGATCTTCCTGAAGCACATATTGACCCACTCAACACTCTCGCCAGGAGCCTTCTGCACAACTGCAGTCATGGCTGCCCGATCTGGATGTAGGAAAACATAGTAACAGAAGGCACCAGGAGGCACACAGCAGCAGCAGACAAATGGCAGCAAGCTTACTGACTGAAGCTGCGCGGAGCACAGCAGCCATGCCCCTGCTCTGATGGGGTTCGTGCAATGAATGCACACGGCGGGACTACCTGCACCAGTACTGCCTCATAGCTACATAGCTGAACTGAAATTTACCCCAAATCAGCGTCACACTAAAGACCCAACGCTTGCATGCCGAAGTAGAGGTACAGAGTGTGCACCCAAAGTCACGCTCAGCGCCACTGTAACCTTGGTGGCAGCTGCAAAAGCACGCCTTTCTCACACTAAGATGCTAGTGGTTCCTCACCTGATGCAGCACTGCTCCCATTGCTGTACGCACTACTGCTGCTGCTGCTGCTGCTGGCATCGCTGCCAGCTCGGGACATCGGCCGCCCGTTGCCCCCAAGCGCCCGCCCACCCGACTGCCCCCACGCGTCCGGTGACTCCGGTATCCGATCCGAAGTGCTGCTGCCGAAGCTGCTGCTGCGGTCAAATCCCTCACTACTGCTGCTGCCGCCCAAGTTCAGGGAAACCCCGAGGGTGCGTTGCAGCCAGCTATCAAGGCTGGCAAGGGCTCGCCGCGCCCACAGCGTCCGAAGCAGCAGCACTAGCAGCAGCTGCGCTCCGAGTGTCAGCACGACGCCCAACAGCACGCTTCGCATGCTGGCCCTGCGGGGGGAGGGGGGGGACCAAGAAGGCCAGGGATAGTGAGGTCACGGGCAGCACATGGTTGGATACCATCGGAAGCACCCGCACAAGGTTGTAGCTTGCTCAAACATGCTGCATCACCACCCAGCGATATGCTGAACACCACTGCTACCGTGAATTGTGTTTTCAGTCCCCCCCCCCCATGCCGGCAGACCAGTAAGCTTGCACCCCACAATCCCCAGCCAAACTGGCAGCTGCGAGCCGCAACCTGCGTCCAGAGCAGGGCGAGTCTGTGGTGTGCACACGACTGCCCAACCACAAACACACAAACAGCTTGCATGCCCGCCACTCACCCAATGGCAGGTGTCCATGTGCCGCCACCCACAGCAGCTGCTGCTGCTCCTGCTATAATGAGCCTGCCCCTACTCAGCTGCTGCTGCTCCCGCTCGCCCCGCCTGCTGCTGCCTGGCCGCTGCCAACACCGAGGCGCACCCAGTCCTGCACCCAGGCCTACAGGACCTAGGTACCCCCAGCCTGGCGCTGCTGCCGCCGCTGCCGCTGCTGCCATTGCTGCCGCAGCTGCCGCCGGCGGCGGCGCTGTGTGCTGTACTGGGCGCTTGCTGCTGGGCACTGCTGCTTCAGATGCCGTGGGTGAGCCAGGTGGGGGTGCCATCTGTGCTGGCCCTGCTGCTGTTCCTGCATGCGCATGCGACCTGCAGGACGCCTGCGCTGAGATGCGCTGGGCGGCGGGTAAGCTGCTGCCTGCCAGGCTGTTGCTCCTGGTGGTGGAGAAGCCACTGCTGCTGCTGCTGTGCCGTGTGCTGGCGTGGTAGTGGTCAGCACCTCGACTGCAGGGCGCATGGCAGGTGCTGCTGCTGTAGGAGGTCGAGCACTGGCTGCTGCTCTGCCGCCGCTCGTCATCCTGCAACTGCTGCTGCTGGTGGTGGTGGGGCTGCTGAAGCGCGGGTGCATGCTGTGTGGCATGAGGTGCAAGCGCTGCTGCCAAGCTGCTGCTACTGCAGGGTTGCAAGCAGGCAACGGTGGCAGTTGCAGCTGCTGATGCTGATGCTGCACCAGTCAGGCCCCTTGCGCATGCAGGCTTGATGCGGGCATGCCTGTGCTGCTGCTGGGATCTGCACTGCAGCCGGCATGTGCTGGGCCGAGCTGTTGCAGGAAACTGCATGTCGGATATGATGGCAGCGGCAAGCAAGTGATGCTTGTGAGCAGGGGCTCTGTCCACATGGTTTTGGGGGGGGATGTCACAGGGGCCTCAACGGACAGCAAGTGACATGCACAGTCAATATGAGCACGCACAGGCTGTGGGCCCCAGCGCGCAGCTTGCTGTGCCAAGCCCAGCAAGCGTGCCAATGGTTACATTAACAGTTTTGTAGAGTTGGCATGACCTTGAGGCCCCGAATTGACACCCAGATACATCAGGATCCAGCCACTGCCGCGCCTGTCCCCCAGATGGTGACCCTTGCTGACTGTGAAGGGGGCACCAGGGAGTCTGGCAAGCCAAGCTGAGCACAGACATAGGCAACCAACACAGCAGAGAGCCTCGACATACAAGATACAACAAGACACAACACTCACCCCACCACGTCTGCTCAGCTGTCCAGGCTGGGGGGCCGCTGCACCCCAGATGGGGCTGCTTGAAGTTGCAACGTGCATTAGACGTCACGAAGCAACATATTTGAAGGTCAGAGAAGGCCCATTGTGCCCCTGTTGCGAAAACTGCAACGGAGTGCTGCCAAGGACGCACGAATGACAATGGAAACAGTCTGAAAGTCGATGTTGGGGTCCAAGAACGAACTTTTGGCTTTGGGGTGCGTCACCGTGAACGGATGACCTCAGCAGCGGTTTGGCGAAAGGGTGACAGTGCATATGTAGGTGCGGAGCTCAAACCTGTCTTACAAGCACTCCCCTGCCGAGGTTGATCTGCGGCGACAAGCAGTAGACCAGTCAACGTTTCAAACTGTGCATCAGCTGCACTCACAGCACTGCTGTTGTAGCTGCCGGACTTCTAAGCCCAGTTTGACAGTGATATCCACCAATACACTGTTGCAGAGTGTCTTGATCACTTTTGGGTCCCTTCAGCGAGCAGCTACCATCCGGGCAAGACAGCAGATGTGACACGGTGCAGGATGGGGGGAGAGCAAGGCCCTCATCATGGGGCCACTGCCCGCAGTAGGGTGGTCAGGATAAAGGTTTTGTCCATGGGTGACATGGGGACCGGCAAGTCCTGCCTCATCAAGAGGTGAGCGAGGGTTGCACACCCTCTGCTGGCAGCAGCACGCCTGGCAAGTGATGGCCTGAGCCTGAGCAGCAGCAGATGTATCACCTATCGACAGGTACTGTGAAGAAAAGTTCATCAGCAAGTACATCCCTACCATCGGCATAGACTATGGCGTCAAGCCAGTCAAGCTTGGTGAGCACGAGGTGTGTGCGGTGGCTCCTAGTGCAGTTGTCTTTGATATCCCTGTACAGTCAACAACAGCACTAAAGCAGCAGGACAAGCAGTTCAATCAAGTGCTGTCAGCTGGGGCAATCACCCACCATACCGTCGTGGTCAGCATGGCGTCCAGCCTTGACTCTTATTGACAAGATAGCTTCAGGAGCACGCTCATATGCTGGGGCCTGGAACCACCACGTGTACAATCTCACCTGCATACCAACTTGTGGCACAGTCGCTTCATGTTGTGACCACAAGAACCCCCCGAACCCACAGCGTGCCTGCTGCTGTGCAGGTCAGGGTGAATTTATGGGACCTGGCCGGCTCACCCGACTACCTTGATGTGCGAAATGAGTTCTACAAAGATTCACAAGCAGCCTTGCTGGTACGCAGCTGTACAGCTCAGTGTGAAAGCGCAGTCTTGTGCTAGCCCCTAGCAGAGCTGTGCAGCAGCTTTTGAGCACTAACAGACGGGGTGTCATCAAGTTTGGGAAAGCATTTGATGCAATTAATCACCCATGGTATAGCTACTGTCATATGTCAGGGGCGGGAAGACCAACACAGCATGAGACAGTCACATGATTGGCACACTGGATGCCATCGTTTGTTGCAGAGGGCCATGTGGAATGCAAATGTCTGCCCTGAGTCCCCATGCTGCTGCCCTGCGCAGGTGTTTGATGTCACAAACAGGCCAAGCTTCGAGTCCCTCAGCAGTTGGATGGCAGAAGCAGCAAAGTATGGCGCACCCGCCAACATGGTGAGCAGTGCAGCACAAGGTTGGGGCAAGGGCTGCGTCAGGAGCAGTTCACGAGCCTGGCTACAGCAGTAGACACCTGCAGTGCGCAGGCGCTTGTGTGAGCTCTGTCCACACAGGCTAGGTGCTGTCGCTAGTCTCATCACCATAGTGCAAGTTTTGACTTGCTTTTGGCCAGGACCCTCACGCCTCACGGGCTCTTGTGCTGCGGCTGTGATCAACACTGATTGGCTACCTGATTGGACTGCAGGCTGTGTTTGTTGTTGCCAACAAGGTGGACATGCCCGGCCGCAAGGTGTCCGAGGTGGAGGGGCGGGAGTGGGCAGCAGCAAGGGGCTACCCATACATTGAGGTGAGTGGGTCGCCTCTGTGGAAGGGTGTGCGGGGGCCGCACCGGGTGGCTGCTGCAACACCAGCACCATCCTTGCAGTCGGTGCACATCTATTATTTCACACGCATCCTCACCGGGGCCTTGAAACATGCAGGTCTTTAGGCTTGCCTGGGCAATGTTCCCTACTCAGTAATGGTGCCGGATGGCACTTGAAGCAGCAAAGCTTCAACAGCATGAGCATGTCAAAGGCTTGGGTGTGCATGCTCGCTACCTTAGTCTGGGACAGGAGTTGTTTGGTACACGTGTGTCACTGCCCTGCTGTACATCCTCTGCTATGCTTGTGCAGGCCTCTGCTGCCTCCGGCCGCAGTGTGGGTGCGCTGTTCTCATCCCTGTTCAGCGCAGTGCTCAGCCGGCTGCCACAGATGGACTACAGCCTGCTGCAGTGTGCAGCACAGGAGGCGGCAGCAGCATGCCAAGCAGAAGGCCTGGCACAGCTGAAGCTAGCCGCCTAGCAGGGCTGTGTAGCACGGACACACTGCGGCATGTTTGCACTGCTTGGATGATTGATGCCGGGGTGCTGGCTTCGACTGCCAGTCTTTCACTTGGTTCTTGCATGATTAGGCAGGCGTGCACGTGCCACACTGTTGTGGGTAGCGAATGAATTTCAGCACTGAGAGGAAGTGATGCAGCTGAGAGCCAGTGCACTGATATGATTCAGCCTGTCGGTGGACAGCTACTGCAAAGTGCTGATTCAGACCTGTGATTCAAACCATGGCATGTGTTCTGGTAGCTAGGCAGTGTGAGTGAGGCGTATCTGATTCCCTCAGGGAATCGGAGGTCGTAGGTAACAGCTGGCCCTACAACAGCAGCCGATTATGCCCGTTCAACCAGGCCAACTTTGGAACCCGCCAGGAGCTGCTACACCTGTCACACACAATACACCATAGTCAAACAAGGACAACCCGCAAGTCCGAGCACCAACCCTGTCGCAGGTTGGCATTTGCAGCAAGAACCTGCCAACCCAAAACTGCCCCACCCCACAATGCCCTCAAATGCATGCAGCCACAGGGCTACTATGGATGCATTTGTGCCAAACATGCGACATCTTGACACACAAGGTGTTATGTAAGCTCAGGTGGTGTGCGCAAGCCAGGGCAACACCTGCCAGGGCAGGCGCTGCCCCAGCAGCAGAAAGACACACAGCAATTGTGATGCATGACATCACCCACCGCCAAGACAAGCATGCAGCAATCCACACCTCAACCAACACCCACCACCCAGCCACACAACCGTTATGATCCAATAATGGCAATGCATGGCAGAGGCATGTGTGCACCACGCAGCCATACATCCACCCTCTCAACATCAGTCCACGACACCTTTACCCAGCCACAAGTTGGCCCACAGGACTGACAGCCACAAAAAGGCATTTGCAATGCAGGTTGACCCACTGATCCAGCCACCTCTCATGCATCCATACACCCACGGCCAGTATGTGACCCAACTTGCCCACAAGACAACTCCTGCTGCCTGTACAGATACTGCTGGCATATGGTGCCCAGTATAGTGAGGTCCAAGGTTGCAAGTCTGTGCCCGTGGCCAAGACTCATCTATCTCTCACTGCAAGTGACGCACCACCCGATAACTCCATGCCATCTCTGCATGCTTGCACACCACCTTACAACACTTGCATGATGATGCCAGCATGCAGCAACAACAGCGCCCAAACATTGCTGGATGTGTCCACCGAATGCCAACCACGGAATGCCAACCAAATCCCAGTGCACAAGGATGACCCGCACTAGGCCACTGCTGCGCCAAACAAGCCTAGCATGGCCAGTACTTGCTCGGGTTATTGGCCACATTGTCACTCCTAGGGGGACAAGGAGTGCACACAAGCTCCTTATAACTTGCCTTCCTCTTGCTGCTGCTGCTGTTGCTGCCGCTACCCCCACTGCTGTTCTCACTGCCATTGCTGCCACTGCTGCCATTGCTGCCACCCTCCAACAGCACCCGCCGCCTGCCTACCACCCCACCCGCTGCCGGCTGGGGTCCCACACTGTTATTCGAATCAAACGGGTCTGCGCAGTACCCCCGCTGCCCTGTCTCATTCCACCGGGCACCACAGGAGATACTCGTGGCCGAGGGGCCAGTAGCAATGCAGCACGCCTTGCCAAACATCCCACACTCTGCTGCATTGACCTCACATGTCCCTGGGACCGAAGCCGGCAGGAGCTCAAGCTTGAATTCTGTTGCTGTTACTGCAGGGGCGAAGTCATAATTGCAGTAGAGGTTGTCGGCACAGCCAGTGCGGTTGAGGGGCGGGTTGGTGGCGATCTTGTGGGCGAAAGGGCAGCAAGGCTTGCCGGGGCCTGTGCCGCAGTCTGGTGCTACTGCTGTGCAAGCATACGCGCCTGCAGGTCATATAAGGGGCAACACAAACATGAAGCGGCAAAAGGCACAGACGACCATGGTGAGGATGGGACACCATCACGAAATTTGCGCTGTGCTGCTTGACGGACAGTGTGCTCGCAGACAACAAGCTAGAAGGAGCTGAGCTGCCAGACTTTGAGTCAGCTGTTTGGGTCGCCAGCTGCACCAGTGCTAACCAGAATATACTGTCCCAGTGCTGTTGGCTTACTGTTGCTGTGCTGCATTGGTAGCAGGAGGTACGACTGCAGTAGAAGCAACAGAGCCCTGAAAGGCAGACTGCCAGTACCCTTTCTAACATAGAGCTATCACACATGTACAGTCTGCGCAAGACTGCACCCCGCCGTTGCGCTTTGGATGGTTGCATTAGCTGAATGCACTCTCTGTGTCTATAACATGTGCCACCCTGTGCATGGGCAGCTAAAACAAAGGCGCACGCGCATCACAGGCCTAACAGCTCCCCAAAAGCGTGTACCCACCCAACAGTATTAGGCAGCCTGGAAACCGCGGACCCACCTTTGTTGCCCGCGTAGGGGTCACCATTGTTGAGCCCTGCCACAGGTGCATTGAAGAAGCAGTGGCTCCCAGGGTCTTTACAGAAAGGCTTGCGGTCCAGCTTGTCTTCTGGGCTGCCGGAATGGGGACTATCTGCATTACTCGGGCAACAGGGCTGCCCAGCCTTCCCACAGTCTTTGGGGTTGGTAGGCACCTAGAGGCTTCTGCGGTAGTGGCCTCGTAACCGCAGTAAAACCCTGTCTCACACCACCCGGCGCTCTGCTCGCACGTCTTGCCCTGTGGGATGGCGGATCCGCAGGGCATGTAGGGCTTGCCGCATTCGAAGTTGTCCGGGTCGATCTGCGGCTCCTGCTGCTGCTTATGTTGCTGCTGAGCTTGTTTCAGCTCGGCGGGTCGCTCCTGCTGCCCAACAGTGACAAACTGCATGGAGGGGGTGAGAGGGGTGGGTGCTTTGGGATCACCCTGCTGGCTAGTGCTGCTGTTATTGCTGCCGGCAGGGTTGATTTCCTTCTGTATCTGCTGCTGCAGCTGCTGGAAGGGCTGCCAGGGCTGGGGTGTGCCGAACCCCTGCTGTGCTTTGGGGTCACCCTGTTGGCTGGGGCCGTTGCTGCTGCTTTCATTGCTGCCGGCAGGATTGACCTCCTTCTGTATCTGCTGCTGCAGCTGTTGGAAGGGTTGCCAGGGCTGGGGTGGGCCGAACCCCTGCTGTGCTTGAACTTTCTGTTCTGGCTGTGGTGGCTGCTGCTGGGAGACGCTGAGCGTCCAGCGCGACGCTGAGCTGTCTCTAAAGACAGCAGCAAGCAGTACTAGCACCAGTGCGACGTGCTTCATGGTCCTACGAGGTCTGCATGCACAAGATCCCCAAGCGGCAGGTGACTGTGCCCTAATGCAGCCGCTCAACGGCACTGAAACGACGTACACAGACGTGAAATGTCTCAAAGAACTGTCGAGGATGCTTCTGGAGGCGAGGCAACGCCTGTGAGCACGACGCGCGATGCCGTGAATTGTGGATCGATTGCAAGCACGAGACTCAAGCATCAACGGTTCTGGAGCGTTTGTGTACGTGGAATGTGCCTTGTAGCGTTCAACTGCAAGAACAACCGCCCTCGGGCATTGGGTCAACGTTTGACTCCGAACAGTGATTATGCAAGCATATGCTTTGCAATTCACAACACATGCTTCAAGGTCTGCTCTCATCAACATCAAATCCTGCCGGAGCTTGAAATTGCAGTCGGGTGGTGGTTACGGTTGACGATCCACTCAGGTGCTTCTGTCTCGTGTCGGAAGGGCTATCGCCAGTGCGGTCAGCTTTGGTTTGCACTGATTTCACCATGGGAAAGACTCTCAAGCGGCAGCGGCAAAAGCAGCTCCGAGAGCAGCAGCAGCAACAGCAGCAGCAGCGTCCCACCAAGCTTCCCCGCTTGGCCAACGGCGCCCCCCTCAACGCTGGCAGCAGTAGCAGCAAGTTCACGGCAGCAGTGAGCGCCGCCCTGCAGGACAAGAAATGGTCGGATGCAGTGACTGTGCTGGAGGCGATGCAGCAGTATGGCAAGGTGCCAAAACTGGGTGCTGTGCAGCGCTGGGTGCGAGATGCTGACCAGGTGCGGAGGAGACTCATCTTTATTTTTCTTTGAAGTGAGGAGGCTGTGACCTCTGTTCAGAGTCCAGCCAGTTGTGAGCACTTGAGCAAGCTCCACAGAGGCACCAAAATGTTGCAGACGGACCTTGTAGACTGAAACCTAGCAAAGTATCCTGTTTGTGCACTTGGGCCCTGCACCTGTTGGACCCTGTACGTCCTGCTGGCTGGCAGTGTGTCGATGACAGCCCGGCTGCTACCTTCTTGGCCTGCAGCTCATCGGATGCTCGTAATTTTGCCCCCCCCCCCCACACACACACACACACGTGTCTCACCCCTCCTGCTGTTGACCCTACCTGGCCTGCAGGCTGGCAGTGTGTCCGTGACAGCTCGGCTGCTGGATGCCATCCTCAGGTGTACAGTGGCCGCACCTGACAGCCCCCCAGCACCAGCAGCAGGCCCACTGGAGGGGTCAGTGGTCAGGCATGCACCCTGGAAGCCAGTGCCAGCAGCAGCAGTACCAGCACCAGCACCACCACCACCAGCAGCAGCAGCAGCACCAGTTCCGCCACCACCAGCAGCAGCACCAGCAGCAGGGGGAGCAGCAGCAGCACCAGCAGAGTCTGTTGCTGGTGAGTCATTGGGGCAGCAGCAGAAACAGCAGCAGGATGGCAAGCAAGACGGGAAACAACAGCAGGAGCAGCAGCAGGACAATCACAGCAATGGTGTGGACGAGCAGCACGCACCTGCACAGCAGCAGCAGCAGCAGCAGCAGCAGCAGCAGCAGCAGCAGCAGCAGACAGATAGTTCAACAGCAGCAGCAGGTGCGCCTGCGTCTGCTGAGCAGCTGCGTTCGCTGCTTTATGAGGTGCCCTTCAAGGCAGGGGCAGGCGGGCCGGACGCCATCTATGCCTTTCCACCAAACACCATCAAGTGAGCAGGGCTGGTGTCTTTTTGTGGGGAAGGGGTGGCGGAAGGGGGGTGTTCAAGTGGATATTTTCACCGCTGGTATTTTGTTTGTATGCAAGGCACTATTTGTGTGCATTTGGAGCCAAACTGACCTGTACAGCAGAGTATGAATGTGAGGTAATTGCCCTGCGTCCTGGGTTCATGATCCTTTGACCAGCACTTGTGCATGGTTTACTAGCCCTGCGCTCCCGCCCCACCTCTGAGCAATCTTGAACCTTGACTGCCCTCCTTCCCAAACCACCACCATTATATGCACAATCACAGGTTTGACCCCAGCCACTCCACCCCCACAGCCCTCCCAATACCCTTCGTCCCCGGGGCACCGGGCCGAAGGGTAGTCCTACTGTGTCGCATTTGCATGTACATACATGTCTCTCTAGCCCCATGCTCACCCCCCTCCCCCCCCCCTGCCACCACCACACACACCCACGAACCCCAGGTTTGACCCCAGCCACCCCGCCCCCACAGCCCTCCCAGTACCCTTCGTCCCCGGCGCCCTGCTGCTTCAAGGCGTGCTGTCCCCTCAAGAGTGCCAGCAGATCATAGCAGCAGCAGAGGCCATCGGGTGGCACTCAGATGTGGACTACACATTCGGAGGGGCGGCGGGGGACGATGGGGGCCGGCAGCAGCAGGAGCAGCATGCTGCTGATGCAGATGCAACAAAAGCCAAAACCTCCCAGCAACAGCAGGAACCACAGCAGCAGCAGGAGCAGCAGCAGCAGCAGGAGCACAGCAAAATGCAGCAGGGGCAAGACACCCCCCAGCAGCTGTCAGATAAGCAGCAAGAGCAGCAAGCAGCAGCAGCAGCAGCCAGTGCTGCTCGTGAGTTGGCTGCTGGGCTAGCTGGGCTGCCTGAGGGCACCCCTGCAGCTGGGTGTGTGTGGCTGGCGGATGATTCTGTGCTGAAGCCGCTGTATGACCGTGTGGCACAGCTGCTACCTCAAGAGATTGAGGGAGGGGCGTATGCAGGCATCAATGCACGCTGGCGCCTGTACAGATACACGTGAGTGGGCAAGTGTGTCAGCAGAAGGGGTGCATGTGTACTCATGCATGATTCCTAGCATCCGTGTGTGCTATCAGATTGTAGGCAGCTTACGGTGCTGTGCCATGCTGTGCTATACAGGCCGGGTGCCGTGTACCACCCCCATGTGGATGGTGCTCCATGCTGTGCTGTGCTGTGCCATGCCATTCAGCTGCCCCTTGGTGTGATGTGATGTGCTATGCTGTGCCGTGTGCTATGCAGTCCAGGTGCCGTGTACCACCCCCACGTGGTGGGTGCCCCATGTTGTCCCAGGATGTGCCGTGCCTCAGCTGCCCCTTGGTGTGATGCGATGTGCCATGTTGTGCTGTGCTATGTGCTGTGCAGGCCGGGTGCCGTGTACCGCCCCCATGTGGATGGTGCCTGGCCAGGCAGTGGGCTGGACCCCAGCACAGGGCAGTACGTGTTTGATGCCTTTGGTGACCGCTGGTCCCGGCTGACCTTCTGGTGTACCTTAATGACAGCTTTGAGGGCGGCTGCACAACCTACTACACCCCCAGTGAGTGAGAGAGCTGTTGAGCGCTTTTCTGCGTGACTATGTATTGTGACTATGTGAGCTGGGTCGGCTCCTTGACATGTCCTCCTAGGGTCGCGTGCAGTTGTGTCAAGCAGGATGGCGTGCTGGGCGCAGGTGTTCTGGCAGGCCGAGTGTGCGGGGCAGCGTGCCTCTCACAAAAGTTGAATGCACATCAAGCGTTGTTTCTGTCCTGTTGTTGCGCATCGTCCTGTGTGTGAGAAGCAGGTAGGTGTGGTGGACGCGCGCGGTGTGGTGTTTGGCGCGCACAGTGTGTGGGGCAGCGTTTCTCTCCGCACAATGCACACACTCACATCAAGTCTGTTGTTGCTCATCTTTGTGTGCAGGTGAGAAGCAGGTTGGCGTGTTGGATGCGCGCGGTGTGGTTCCTGTTCAGGGCAACGTCATGGTCTTCCCCCATGGTGGTACCAAGGGCAGCTTGGTGCATGAAGGCAGCGCTGTGGTCAAGGTACGTCTTGCAAACAATGTCGTTCTACAGCAGAGTCTGCCGACTTGGTTCATGGCATCGTGTATGTAGCTGCTATGTTAGTAACGTCACTTTTGTGGCAGCAGTCACCATTGGGATGGCATACTTGCTCTCCTGACAGACTGTTGGCCACGTGACGTCACTTTGTCACACAGTGGTTGCCGCAAGTGGGGGTTGCAATGGCTGGATTGCAGCTCCTAAGCTGGCTCTGTTCAGTGAGGATTTTATAGTGAAGGTGTGCGTCATGCACCAAGGGTTCAAGATCGTATTGTAAGCTTCGGTGTGTTGTAGTAAGATTGCAGAGGCTGAAGCTAAGCTTCGGTGTGGTCTAGTGCCACCCCCCAGCACACCAACACAACTGTTGTTGCTGCTGCTGCTGCTGCTGCTGCTGCTGCAGGGTGCCAAGTTTGTGATTCGCACAGATGTGCTGTACCTCAATCCGCCCAAGCAGCCAGCAGAGGGCAGGGGCAAGCCTTGCGGCAACGGCAAGACGGGCCTTGGCCGCCAATGAAGCACATGCAGCAGTAGTCACTGTTACTAGGCTAGTAGCGCAGGAAGACACCAAAATTACTTTTCTACTCAGACAGACGAGTTGTTGTCATTTGTCGTGTTGTTGTGATGTCTGCCTGGATGTGCAGTGTATCATCAGCCCTCTGGACTCCTTTTTTCAGGGGAGTTGCATAGAGTGTGTAGTAGCAGTGTGCCTCTCGCTGCGCGTCACTGGCAGGACAAAGTTGAACCAGCACAATTGTGGCCACATAAAAGCGGACATGAATGCAACAGCCAGGCACCACATCCCAAGCAAAGCACAGCGGCGGTGCATCAAGCCAACACTCGTCTGCTCATGACGCGTGCTGCACAACAGCTGCAATGCCGTTGCGCAAAGATCGTGCCCGCCGGATAACCTGGCAGGCAGGCACTCCACGGTACTGTGGAGAGCGTCTGTGTGGAACCCTTCACACTCCGTGAGACAGCGGCCACCAATGCTGACACATACATGCTGTATGCAACATAAACTCTCGACTTCAACACTCAACTACTTGATTTATTTGTGAGCTCAACACTTTGCACACGCTGGTTGAGGCAACCTTCAAGCACCAGATTTCAACACACAGACAACCTGCCACCACAAAAATGTTGCTGGTCCGTATCAACCCAACTCTCCAAAAACAATACTGCAGGGTATACTTGCTTCTCACACAACCATTTGCGTGACACACAACAATTGGGCCTTATGAAACAGATGTGCCCTCAACTACGGACTGAAATGATATACAACTGGCACGCAGAACAAAAACCCCCTACAGCAGAAATCCAACTGGGTGACGGGTGTTGTGATGATGCGTGGGTGACCAAATCAGCCAGGTAAACCGCACAGGATGCATGGGTTGGGACTGTGTGCACGCTCACAGCACTGGGGCACAAAACTGCTGCACATAAAAGGCCCCTCAAGACATGTGCAGGTGCTGTGAAAATGCACTGCACCCTCCAGACCCCAAGCATCACAACACTGACTGGTGTTGAGGGCGGCCCTAACCCCCGCCGCGTCATATATGCCAGCACAGCTTGGCCCTGTGACTGTCCTGCGAAGGTAGATTGCCCTTGAGATGCAGCAAATGATGTCTGCAGCCCTCACCCAATTGGCTGCTCAACCCTGCACAACAGTGAGGGGCATGATACAAATGGATGGCTGCTCAACCCTGTAAAACACTCAGGGCATGACAGAATTGACGGCCCCACTGGAAATTATGCAAACAACTGACGGCATCATACCACAGTCAGCAACACATGCTCAGATAACTGGCTGCTCAACCCTGCACAACACTGAGGGCCCCTCATGATGCGGCATCATGCAAAAATCGGCCCAACCCCCCAAACAACCGAGCGCGCAATGCAGTAGTTGGCCACACATGGTCAAACAACAATCAAGAACGGACGATAGCTGATACAGCGCTCACGCTTTCCCGGAGAGCAACAACCCAAGCACAAGATAACCTACTGACCCGAACAAAGCACAAACAGGAGAAGCATGTCAACCACATCCAGGCCTCAACTTGAGTGAATTGCCAGTCGGCGACGCCCACTCACTCACCCAACTGGTTGCACAGCACAGCAGAGCACAGCCCACAAAATGCCACAAAAAAATAGGAGGGTGGCTTCTGGTGACGGCTGCAGGTGTACCTTATGGTTATGTACCAGGCATCAACTTCCGGGTGTGGGCAATATACCACACCCCGTTCACAGCACCCTCAACTGCCAGCCGTCTGCAGCCTGGCTTATCTTATATCCTTGCCAACCCGAATACAGCCATCCGTGTCAAAATTGTGTGGCGGAGCTGCAGCTCCTCTCATACTGCTGAGTGATGGTGCTTGTGCGCCGCATGATGCCTTATGCTGTCCAAAACACCCAACTACAGAGACGCAACATGAAGCGGCATTAAAGAGGCCGCTTCATGTTGACAGCAGCAGGGCACACTGCAGGCTGTTGTGCAGCCCGCACTTTTGTCACGACATTGTCGTGACAAACGTACCCTACACGCGCTGTGTCTCTGCTGGTCGTTGCTTCACACCTCAACCCTGTCCCTGGGCCACACGCACACACACAACCACACCATGTGGTACACCCCCGTCACCTAGTCTGTGTTGAGGCACTTGACGCCAGGTGCTGGCAAACCATCTGCAGTGGTCAGCCTGCGTGCTGGGCCCTGAGCGGCCTCTCAATGACAGCAAGTTGTTGGCCCAAGTTGTTGAACACGTGTGCCAGAGCCAGTAGCGCCCTTGCACACGGTTTTGCTTGAGCTTAGAGGTGTGGCATGCTAGGCCTCTTCATGCATGTGTGCTGGGGCCTGTGCTGCCTTTGCCGCCGGCACGTGTCGCCAGGGCCAGCAGAGCCAGCATCATGCCTGCGCAGTTGTCAACCATGTCCTTTGCTGAGTCAACCTGCAAGGCATGGCAGCAGCGAAGGCGATAACCGCCAGCAGGCAGCAAGAGCAGAAGCAACAGACACGGCAGCGGCAGTCAGAGGGAGTGGCGATAGCAGTAGTGTGCCGATAGTCAGGCGTGCGCAACCCGGGCACCGCTGCATGAGTTAAGTTGCACAAGAGCATAAGACAAGAAGATTTGATGGCATGCTGTGGCAGGCAACAGCTCAGTGCGGCACGCACAGGACAGGAGGGGCGTTAAAAGCACGTCAGAATGACTGATGTGTCACGGTGGTGTCGTGCATTTGTAACATGACCACAGGAAGTGCAGGAAGTGCACCCTGCCTCTCTGGCAATTTGAAGTCCTCTGCAACAACATGCTCTGCTGTGCTGTGCTATGCACCAAGCTGTTGGTGCAAGATGCAGTGCTGAGTCATCTCACCTCCTCACTGCAAGGCAGAGCTGCTGTGCAGAAGTCTCCAGGGCCCCTCAGGAAGATTCCCTCACCTGCACAGCAGGGCAGGGCAGCAGCAAGCATGGTCACCAGCACATCCGTAACGCCTGTGCTGTTCAAGCCGCGGCACAATGCAGCCAGCTTGGTGGATCCCAAATATGATGGCGATTTTCGCTTGATGGAAGAGCATTGGTCTGAGGATCCAGCATGGCAGATTCCCCCTGCACATTTCAAGGTCTAGCAGCACACACCCATTGCTGATGCCCAGGCAGGAATGCAGCGGGTTCAGCTGAGCCTTCACCCATCCCCCTCCACATGACACCATGTGCCAAGCCTAGACACGGGTGGTCACCTCAAATTGAGGCTCGCCCAAGCCTCTGTTTCCGCATGGAAAGGTTGAGTGCCGCCCAAGGACACAAGGGATGGAGTGTCGGTGTCAATGCACAGCCTGCAACACTCACCTGTGTGGCCCGCCAGCTGCCCTCCCGCTGCCTCCACCACCTCCACCATGCAGGTACTCAGTAGCAGCAGCACCGTCACCTTCAACACCCCAATGGCCCTCTGCTGCCATACACGCTGCTGCTGCTCTCCTGCACCCCTGCCGATCACAACACCATCAGTTCTGCTGCTGTTACTGCTGTTGTTAATTATCACTGATGGCATAAGGTCAGTACTGCTGCTGTGGGTGCCTGTCCTGCCGCCTGCAGAGTCTGCAAGGGCTGAAGCAAACAGCAGAGTGCCAATGAAGCCGTTGGTGATGTGAACGAGGACGTCCCAAGACAGGTTGCCAAGCTCCCAGTGGTACATGCCAAGCGCACCAGACAGGTGCAGCACCGGCAGCAAGCACAGCAGGGCCACGGTGTTGGCTGACGGCGCTGGCTGCAGTCTGCGCGCAGCAACAGTGAATGCAGCAGGCAGCCAGCTGGCGGTAAGATTTGTCAGAGGGGTTGACAGAGAGATAGGCGCATCATCGGCAGCAGGGCACAGCAGGGCCACGGTGTTGGCTGACGGCGCTGGCTGCAGCCTGCGCGCAGCAACAGTGAATGCAGCAGGCAGCCAGCTGGCGGTAAGGTTTGTCAGAGGGGTTGACAGAGAGATAGGCGCATCATCGGCAGCAGGGCACAGCAGGGCCACGGTGTTGGCTGACAGCGCTGGCTGCAGTATGCGTGCAGCAGCAGGTGTCATGCAGCAGGCAGCCACAAAGCAGGAATCTCATGCGGGATTGCCAGAGGGGACGTCTGGCTCCTACTGACGTCAGCGTCGAGTGACATCAGCAGCGTTGTTAACTGGGCGCACACGCTTGCCCCCCCCACACACACACACAGTATATGCAACTCTGCAACACCCTCACACCTGACAATCAGCACAGCTGGACCAGCAACACATGTGAACTGCATACATAGTTGTGGTTTGTTTTTGCGGTGTGGCCCTTTGATCACCCCATGCAGAATTGTGACGGTTCAAGTAGGGACGCATGCATGCCTATTCCATGCCATAACCATTCCTCAGTGAACCACTCTGTCAACAACGCACCACTCACCTTGCACAGGCTGCCCACAGCACCCCCCACAGGCCACCAAAGGTTGCTGTGTCCAGGTACCAGTCAGGGTTTGTGGTCGCTGCCGTGATCAGCGCCAGGTAGCAGAAAAAGGCGCCAAAGGATGCATGGATGTGGCGCTTTCCTGCAGGACTGTGCTGAGCCTCCTGCTGCCGCTGCATGGCAGCTGTCAGCACAGTGTTGCCTGCAGGTGCTGCAGTGTGAAGCATGGGACTGACATGCTCTTTCAGCTCAGTTTGCTGCCAGCTGGTGTTGCTGCTGGCGTGGTGCGTTGTTGGTGTGGGGAGGAGTTGTCCTTGACTGAACTGCTGTCGAGCTGCGACATCAAGAAGTGCTGCTGTTTGGTAGCTGGTGTTGGGTGGGTTGCTTTTGCTCAGTGCATGAAGCTGCCAGCACAGCAGGCCTCTGCTGCAGGTGGTGGGGGGTTTTCCACAAGTCCAAGCGCACTCCTTCCTCAACTGCATGGCCTGCACACAGGCAGCAGTGAGACAGGGTCATCCTTGAAAGCTCCTCTATAGCTTGACTGTAATGCATACGGTCAGAAGCTCCAGTCGTTGTGCTGTGTGCACAAGTGATGGGACAGTCAGCAATGGCGTGCAAGCCCTTGCTGCATTGCTACCGCCACCATTGAGTAGTCTTACCTGCATGTTGGAAAACTCCTTGACGACTGCAACGTGCAGAAACGAAGCTAGTGGCCCTGGATCTACAATCTTTCTTCTGGTCCAAAGTTTGCAAGAGTTGAGCCAGAAAGGTGTGCGCACAAGATCCTCCTCATAAAAGATCCAGACAGTCCTTGGAGAGTTATCTGTTTGTTGTCGCCTTTCCCCTGGTCAATGTACATGCTTGTTATTCATGATCATGGACCAGCTGCGGACCAGCTGCGGTATCAACTCACGTGCGACTGAAAAAATCAGTTAATTGTTATCTTTGTCTTGCTTGTAAAGCATCTTTATGGAGCCTGTGCCTTGGCAAATGGAGATTTGCCAGCCTGGCCACATGCAATGCTTGTTTATGAACCAGACAAGCCTGGCCAAAAGGGATGGTAAGCCATACAGGATGAATATTGCCACTGATGCAACGTATGCGGTTGCTTTGCAGCTGGTTTGACCCTTCTGAGCTGTGTTTTGGCCGGTCAAACATTCAGGTTCAGTGGATTCAGTGATGTAGATGGCTATCCTGACCTGCATGTTTTTCTTAAAAAAAACGACGAACAAACAGATACACGACTATATCTGGCAGACCGTCACTCCGTTTGTTTGGGGACCCTCAAACCGTCTTGTATGTGAACTAGTGCCCATTGGTGTTGCTACTGGGTTGTTTGCCTTGGTTGTTTATCCAAGGTTTTTACCCAACGCAACACCTCACCCTCAGGTTTCAGGTCAGTGGTCCTGTTCATCAGAACAGTACTTGCACTTCTGTATCGGTGCTTTCCGGAAAGCATGTGAACCCGTCACAGGTGCAATCTGAATACATAGATGTGGCTGATGCATCCAGACACGGCCCGATCGCACTGAGCTGGTGTGGGCACCACAGTTTAGGTACAGCAGCAGGGACCAATCCGGCATGGATTGGCTGGAGGCTTGCACAATCTGTCCCTGCCGTGTTCTGCGCTGCAGTTGCTATGACATCACCTTCAACAGTCATCATGGCTGCTGACGACCAGACTCACGTCCGCAGCAGCGATGCCAGCTCCTCAGGGGCTGTTTCACCCACGTCAGACACTGCTCTGCTGCCAGAAAGCAGCAAGGATGCAGCAGTAAGCATCGACGACGTGGCCAGCACGGACGAGGAATTGGAACAGCAGACTGGCTGGCACTCGCAGCGCTGCACGCTGTCCCTACCAGAGGCACATGCCAGCATCAATATGCCAGCACACACCGAAGCATCTCCCTGGCGGATGATGCTGGCATTTGCTGGATGCGGCACAATCATCTCCGTCGGCTACATGTAAGCATGCAGCGCTGCATGTGAGCATGCAGCCCATGCAGTCAGCTGCGCAAGCTGCTGCGCAGCCGCAACTTCTGTCCTGCAGGAGGACGGAATCTTGGGCCCAGCATCAGTCACCAGCCGCTTTCCCATATCCTGCCTGCTGGTGTGCTGTGGTTCCCCATCTTGGTGTGCAGCTAGCATTTGTGACGTCACCTTAAAAGGGTTCCGACAGTATGCCCTGCACTTGCATGGCCTGCCACACAGGCAGCAGCGTTAGTTTTCACTGACACTGCTGCGCGCAATTCAGGATGCTTTGTCCAGCATTGCCACCAGCATTTGCAAAGGCAAAGACCCTCCTGGCAGCCGTGACGCCGCAGGATTCATTTCTGTTTTCGTTTCGCTCGCTATCTTTACCTCTGCCTCGCTGCTGTAGGGACCCCGGCAACTGGGCCACAGGCCTCGCAGGTGGTGCCAAGTTTGGCTACAGCTTGCTGTTTGTCATCCTGGTCAGCAACGTCCTAGCAATGTTCCTGCAGCACCTGGCCCTCAAGCTGGGCGTTGCATCTGGCAGGGACCTTGCCCAGGCCTGCAGGGACGCATACCCCAGGTGCGCAGCAGCTGGGGTCAGTAGTCAAGGGATGGGCTGGCTTCACAGGGGCTCTCACAAGCTGGGCGTTGCGTCTGGCAGGGTCCTCGCACAGGCATGCAGGGATGGAGCATCTTCATCTTCGGTGGGCAGCAGCTGGTGTCGGTACTGGGGGGGGGGGGGGGCTGGCTTGAAATGCCTGGTTGGGGCTTGTGCCTGCCCGCTTGTGCCGCCTGCTTGTGCGGCGGGGGGTGGGTGGGGTGGGTGGGTGGGGGGGGGATGCGCTTTGAAGCAGCGGGTGGGGCACTTTTGGCTGTGTCCATGCTTCAGGGTGTTGCTGCATGCTCATACCTCAGGTGCGCAGCAGCTGGGTCGCTACGGCAAGCAAGGTGGGAATCAGGAAGGGCCGCTGTTCCTCTACAGCGGCCGGGGTGCTTGCAGCCGCTGGACAGCAACACTTGCAGTGCATGCTGGTTGGTGCTGCGATCTTGCCATTGCCTTGGGCGGTGCTTGCAGCAGGCGCGTGCCTTAGAATCGGAAGGAGGGATGCTCAAGCGCTCAAAAGGGTCAGCATGCAAGGGTACAGGGCAATTCACATGGAGCCTAGTCCGGGCACCAGCGCTCAACTCGGGGCCCCTGCCTCATCTCACACACAAGCTGCATTCCGCCGTGGGAACCCCCTACCGCTAGGAATGCCGTGCTTCGCATTGCGCTTCGTGTCTCGTGTTCCTAGCGTGCTGCGTGCTTTGCGTTGTGCTTTGTCGCTGCAGGTGGGTGTGCTACCCGCTGTTCGTGATGGCAGAGATTGCCATCGCTGCCTGCGACCTTGCGGAAGTGATCGGCGCTGCTGTGGCGCTGCAGCTGCTGTTTGGGCTACCGCTGTGGGCCGGCGTCCTGATCACAATCGCAGACGTTGCGCTGGTGATGCTGCTGGAGGGCCGGGGTTCAGGTGGCTGGAGGTTTTTGTCATTGGGCTGATTCTGATCATCTTCTCGTGGTGAGTGGCTGGCTCTTTGGATGCAGTGCCCCAGGCAACGCAGCAGAGTGCAGCTTACAATCTTGTTATCCGAGGGTCATGATCCAGGAGTGCAGTGCTCCCAGCATCGTAACACAGTGCAGTGTTGTAGATTTGTGTTGGTACAGACACGTTGGTACAGAGGCACTTGGTACAGAGGGGTTTTGTTGTACAGGCACGCACGGCTCAGTCACGGCAGCAGCTTGCTCTGGCTCTGCAACTCCCACTGCAGTGTCGCACACAGCCAACCTTACATCGATGCGGTGCTGATGTGTCTTCCCTGCAGCTTCGTGTACGAGATGGCGGTCGCACAACCCAACTGGCTGGACGTCGGCAAGGGCTTCATCCCCACCGGTCAGCTCTTCACAAGCCCCGATATGCTGTACATCGCGATCGGCATCCTGGGCGCGACCGTGATGCCGCACAACCTGTACCTACACTCAGCCGTCATACAGACCCGAGCTTGGACGCGTTGCCCTACGGGGCGCAAGGGTGCGATAAAGTATGGGACGCTGGACAGTAGCTTGTCGCTGCTGTTTGCGTTCCTGATCAACGCGTCCATTTTGATCCTGGCAGGGGCGGCGTTCTACTATGGAAAGGACCCGCACAGGTGCGACCCTTGGGCTGGGGGTTGTTTGGACAGTGTGCTGTCAGCGTATCAGTTGAGGCTTGAGTGGGTGTAGTAGATTTGAGCAGTTGGTGTCACAGGTCGCATTGTGCTGTTGTGCTGCATGACGTGCTCAAGTGGACATGTCCAGCTGTTGACATTAGCCTTTCACGTGCTTAGTTGTACTAGCCTCCAGCTGTTCTGAAGGTGTTTCTGCGACAGCAGTAGTGCATCCCAAGGCCTGGTGCCATCCTTACCTGTATTGTTCTGGGAATAAAGCGCTTTGGTTGGACATTGTGCTGCACGGCTGCGGATGCTGCTCGCAGGGAGTCGGTGGACATTGCAGACGCCTACAAGCTGCTGTCACCGACGCTGGGTGCGAAGGCCGCATCCATCATCTTTGCGCTCGCACTGCTGGCCAGCGGCCAGAACAGCACCATCACAGGCACACTTGCTGGACAGGTGGTATGCGAAGGTGCGCAACAAGCTGAGGCGCAGCAGATTGAAGGTTTACCGCTGATGCATGTAACAAGTCACGCCATGTGGTGTCTTGAGGAGGCGTCATTTACGTGAAGCATGCAGTGTGTGCTGTGACACGGACACGTACAGTGACAGGGCACACTACTGAATTTCACAGGCACCCATTGTTTCAAATCAGAATGACTGCTGTCCGCCGCTGCTGTTGCTGCCTGCAGGCTTCCTCGACCTGAAGATGCGCCCGGTGCTTCGTCGCCTGCTGACACGTGCAGTGGCAGTGCTGCCTGCGCTCGTTGTCTCGGTTGTGATGGGTGACAGGGCAGTCGGCCAGCTGTTGGTCATCAGCCAGGTCATCCTATCTATGCAGCTGCCCTTTGCAGTCTTCCCTCTCGTGCACTTCACCAGCATGCGCAAGTATACTGGCCGCTACGCGAATGGCTACGTGTCGAGCGCGTTTGCGGTGGTGGCGGCGCTGGTGGTCGCTGGGCTGAACATATATCTGCTTGTGAGCGTGATGAGGGACCCTACCGCGCTGTCTGGTGGCCGCTGACCGCAGGCTGCAGCAGCTGTCACACTCGTCCGGCTGCTCCAGTTAGCAGGGGTTGTTGGTGGATGTGTGAGAGACGGTGTGGCGGATGAGGTCAATGACGTGTGGATCTTACTGTGGGGTGCTTTGTTGCTGCGCTGTGCTGCCACGTCGGCAGATGATTGCACCATCAGCAGCGTGCGGGTGACTGGGTGTGAAAAGTTGCGCCCACTTCAGGCCCTTGGCGTTTGTGCACTGCAGACAGGAATACTGGTTGAGCATTGCCATGCACTGTGCAGCTGCTCCAGTGAGCAGGCAGTGCTGAGGAGGGGGGTTGTACAAGCAGCATCTGAAGTGGTGTGTCACACAGGATAAGGTTGAGGATGTGCGCACTCGCTAGTGGGGTGGTTGGATGGTGCTGTGTGCTGCTACATCGGCAGATGACCTCACAACGTTGTGACTGAGTGTGAGTGGTTGCGGCCATTTTTGCACACGAGCGATCGTGCAGACAAGCTTAAAGGTCAAGCGCCATCCTGCACTGACTTGAGTGCTAGTTCATGCTGCTGTGTGGTTGGTAGGGTTGAATTTCTTGCACCTTGTGGCAGCTGAGCTTGTGGCATCGTGCGTAGGTGTGCGCAAGTGTGGAATGCAGCTGTGCTGTATCAAAGTGAGAGCCTGGCTGAGGTGTGTAAGCGTAGGGAATGCTCTAGGCGTGCAGGGTTCTTGCACAGTGGTCTGCGTGTGGCTAGATGATCAGCAGGTTGTTAAACTCCAGGTAGTTATAAGAGTGGTGCACCTAATTGTCAGGTGCTGCAGCAGTGTGACAGGCACCGTCCTGGGAGTCAGCAGTCGTTGTTGACGGCGAGAGTGACTTCTACTTCCGCGCACACCCTTCCTTCACGGTTTGTGTGCCAGATAACGTAGGGGCTGTCGTCAGCAGCTGGAGTGCAGCATTGTCAGTGGCTTTGCAGTATCCTAGCTCTTGCCCCTGGACGTGGGTGCGCAGGATGTTTGGTGTTGCAGCGTGAGTTGAAAGCTCAGATTAGTCAAGAAAAGCTGGTGGATGTGTCGCTGCTAGTGACAGGTGCAGTCACACTTGTGTGTGTGGGGGGGGGGGGGGGGCAAGTGGTTGCTTTCACCGCCGGGCGGTCCTCTCCACTTGTGCGACTTGCAATGGAAGGCATCACCTGTTGTTGAGGTCAAGGCATTGAAAGTTGCTTGCATTGTTCTGATTACGTAAAGGGCAGCACTGTACAAGCTGTGCTGAGTCTGATGGTGTTGCATGGCGTGAGCGTTGCCTGACACACTCGTCATTCTTGTGTCATACAGGTGTCAGGCCTTGACACATCTGGTCAGGCCTCCAGGTGGAGTCAGTTTATACCCTGGGCCTGTTGTTGCAGGCTTCCATGCTTCCAGTAGGTTTCCCATATGAAGAGGCGCGCTGTTTTTGCCCCTGCCTGTCATGCCAGCTTTGAATCACTGGCAGTCTGAGGCTCAAAGGCGGCATGCAGCAGCAGCCTTCTGACTTCATGTTTTGTCTCATTGTGTGGGGTGTGTGCTGTGCATTCAAAACATACATGCCCACATGGCAGGAGTCACAGTCACTGCTTTGACCCTTGCAAGGGCGGCAGGGTCGCATCGGGACGGCCACCTTCGTGTGTGTATGTGTGTTGCATACTTGGATTACTTGTGTGCGTGCGTGCCTGCATCTGTGCACGTGTGCGTGTGTGGTTTGCACTGCTGCACCTTTGTGTGGCAGGAGCTTGCATGGTGTGTATCACCACCCGTAAGGGCTAGATGCACGTGGAAATATGTGGCAGCAAGGCACTGTCCTCGGTAAGGGCAGCAGTCTGTTCCATCTGCAACCATCTGCAACAGTCTTGTGTGCGAAATCCTGTGATCTTGAAGCAAGGTTGTGTGGTTTGTTGGAGAGCTGCAGCATTTGCAGGTGCGTCTCTGCCACTTGCTGTATACATGTACACATCCCAGAACCATGTGACAGTAACAGGATACATGTTGGCTGGACAGGAAACATGTTTGGCTTGCGCAACGGTGCAATGGAGCTGTTTGCTAACGTGATTGATCAGGGCGGCAAGGGACCTTGACTACAAGAAAGTGTTCAAAACCTTCAAAAGTGACAGAAAACCTTCGAAAGTGACAGGAGTACCTGCAACACTTCAGGAGTACCTACAACACTCAGGTGAATGGCATGCCAGGTTCTGCCAGCAAACAGTTGGAAGGCACCAAGATGTCCATGTTAGCCTTGTGCCGCACAAGGCTCATTCCTGCCAACAAATCCAGACAGCCTTTGGGGGACACTGTCTTTGGCAATCACACCTGGCAACCAAACAGTCATCCCACAAACACACACATGGGCTTGACGTCCAGATCGCAACGGCTTGCAGGCCACTTCCAAGGCTGACTGCATACTCATTTCACACTTCACATCATTTCCTCAACACTCAGTCTGGTAGTACCGGGCGGCACAGCGCTGCTGTGCGATTGCTCACACTTTTGACCCATCTGCAACAGCCACTCATCCCACCCACCCCAGCTGGAACCCACCAACCCTATCACTACCAAAAAAAAGAAGAAAAAACCCTGTCACTACCAGTATCATTCAGCCTGGACCACTCAAACAACTGCTCAGCCCCCAGCTGCCACAATTCCATATAATACCCTGCCCGAGCTCAATGCACTATGCAATCAAGGCGTTTCCACAGCCTCTGACATGGGCACACAACCGTAACCCATCAACCAACCATAACCCATCAACAATGCACACACACATGTGACAGCCTGTGATGCCATCACATCCTGCCCTCGCTCTGCCCTGACACTGGCCCTGGCCTGCCACTGGCTGCTCGAGGCCGAATGCTATAGCCCGGGGCTCAGTATCTGCTGCTGCTCTGACGCTGTTGCTGCTACTGTTGCATGCATTACAGCGTCTTCACACCCTCCTTCACCAGGGTGTTGTAAAAGGTGACATTGGCATCCAAATGCTGCAGCGCCATCTGCCCGAAGGCTGGCGCAACGGCAGCCAGGGACACAAAGGCCTCCCGCAGCTTGAAGTGCGCAATGAAGTTGCGCTGGCTTCCCGGCACATCCGTCTGTGCACGGTCAAACAGCGGCGCCACCTGCATGCCGTTCGCGCGCTCCAGGTCGCCCTGCTGGTGGGCCTCTGCAGCACAAAACATGCAATAAAATACCTTCAGTGTGTGAGCACAGCTGGCGCATTCAGGCATATTAAATGCATTGGCAGCCTGCCAAGGGAGGACCCCTGCTGCTGGGACTCCCGGTTCGCAGCAGTAAACGAGCACAAACACGTGCATTTTGGGCGGCCGCACCAGCGCAAAAGACGTAAGGATGTTTCTGTGCATTGCATAGGCGTGACAGGGAAAGAGTATGTGTAACCAGGGCAGTGCCTGACATGCCTTACTCACCCTGTGTGACAAAGTTTGCCCACAGTTTGGCCAGGCTGCAGGGCTTTGCGATGTTTGCGATGTCAGCCATGTGAAGCATGACTGATGTTGCGCACATCCTGGCCTCGGCATCTGTCCAGGTGCCCAGGTCAGCACCGTACAGCTTCACGTACTGCTCAAATTTCTCCAGCAGCGTGGGGTGGACCTGTGAATCACATGCACAACAGAACAATTCAATGCGGCGTGCGCGGAGTCTTGAAGCTATCTATAGCTCCGAGTGAAAGCTTTCGGTAACTGCACCAGCCACAAAGTTTAGTAGTAGGTTTGTAGTAGGTTCGATGCCATGCATGGCACGATGGCCTCCAGTGATCATTGTGTCCAATCTGCAGACATGTTTTATTTCGGGCAAGGTAAACATGTACGTGTGCGTGGACTTGACGGTACTCACCACCATGTCAGTCGACAGGATGACCTGCTTGATGATGGTGCTGACGCGCTCCAGCAGGTGGGGAGGCAGCAGCTCGTGCTGGCGAATCAGGCTGACAGTGGTGGCGGCGTGCAGCTGCTCGTTGGGGCTGTTGGTCCCGTATTGCAGCGCAATCTCATCCTTGGTATCTACCAAGAACTTGTTGGTGAGACCTGCAAAGGTGGCAAGGTGACAGCAGTTGAATTTCAGGATGGCAGCCTGCCATCTGTATGCGGCATACTTCTAAGGAGGCCTTGACAAGCTACATGCCTGATTCCAAGCGCGTCCCTGCATCAACGGCAATGCGCCATTTACCCAACTGTATGCCACTGTTGCAATAGTCTGAACCGCAGCCGCTGTCCTGCTGCATGCGGTACAGTGCTGCCAGTCAACTGCCTGCAAAGGTCTGCCATGCATGATTACTGATCTGTTTCTGGGTCAGCCAACTTTCAAAGGCTTTGAAAGCTGCAGAGACAGTTGACCTACCGCGGTGCCCCACGTCGTGGCCGGCGGCCGCCAGCACCAGCGCCAGGAGCTCGCAGAAGGTGAGCTTGCCTGCCAGACCATCCTGCAGGTTCAGCAAACAGTAGTAGAATCGTGCTGAGCACTGTACCTTGGGACGCAACTTGGAGCTGTGCTTTCTGTGCTGGCTGTCTGTGTAAGCATTCCTAGGAATAGGCTTGACAGTAGAGCTTGTTGAGCTTTTCAGCGTATGCTGCTAGCAACCTAGCCAAAACAAGGCGGTGGTGTCCCTCTGTTTAAACAGCAGGGTTTGGGGAACGACAGTGTTGCACACGCGCAGCAGCGTACCTTCTTGATCATCATATACAGACCGTGCGCCACGTCAGCAGCGTGGGTGCTGCTGTGATACACATTGGGCTTGTAGCTGGCCTCCAGGTCACGCAGGAAGCTGTCCAGCTTGACAGGGTCAAGGGCACTCGTCAGCCCCAGGTCCTTGAGCACAGCCTTGACAACAGCAAACAGGGGCTTGCCCTTGGTTGCCTGCTTGAGCTTGGTAACGTCAAAGACCTCCCAGCGGTCCATCTGCACAGCAGCAGCAGCGTCAGCAAAAAGCAGGGCAGCATGGTGCTGTGTGAGACGGTGGAAAGCAGAGCTGCTGGCAGCACCTCGAAAGCATGGTGTCGATTTCAAATTTGAAAATCGAAATAATTCAAAACGGTGTAGTCTGAAGGGCTTGCCATGCTGAGGCTTGGTTTGGCATGGCGGTGCTGACAGCTTCACTGAGCAGCCCCACTTGAGTTTGTGTTGGGATGTGCCCGACAGCCTGGCTGCCAAGACGTCCCTTTGTTTTCCATGCCCTTGTCAGTTGCTGAGCCCAACAGGCTTGAACAAGCTGCTGTGGCCCATGTCGAGGGTCTGGCTTTGTGCAAAAGGATCAACAAGCAGGCAGCACTGAAGCCTACTCAGCGCGCTCAAGCAGCAGTCAGAGATTCCTCACCTTGGACATCAGGTCCTCCACAATTGTGCTTATGTTGGGCATGGATGGGCCGGTCATTGCCTTGATGGATGTGACTGGGCTGGCCTCGCGTGTGCTCAGGTCCTTTTGCAGTGGGTGAGGGAGGGTGCAGATGCAGCAGCCAGTGCGGTTAGACAACCAATTTGTATACACATCCAACACACTTTAGGTCTGAAACAGCAGTCAATTGCTGTCATAGCCGATTGTTTCCAGCTGCTGGGATACGATACCCTGAACAGAAGCAGCAAAGCAGTACTGTTATTTTAGTACCATGCAGTACAGTTGGTGCCATGCATCACCAACTTGTCGGACAAGCTGCATATGTCGTCCCCAGCTGCTTGAGTAACTCACCAGCCCAGTGAAGCTGGCAGAGAGAGTCCTGATGGACTCCAGGTTGATCTTGCTCTTTTCAAGGCGGTAATTACGGAAGTTGCCTGCAGAAGATGCCCTCAGGCTCTTGATGGGTTGGTATGGGTCCAACAGGAAGTCTGTGCTGTAACTCCTGACCTCAAGGTCCTTGAAGACATCCTTACACACCTGCGAATTGCAAGACACAAAATATTTGCAAGTTCAGCAACCATGCCATCATGACTTTCCTCACCCTGAAGCCCCAGCCACAGTACATGTACAGCAGCAACCAACTATCAAACAGCCCAGTCTTGCGAGCTGTCCTACCGGACCCACGACCGCACCACTGCATGCACTAGACATTTCTCAGCGACATCGAAAGTCCCGATGTTGCACTGCTACTGTTCCGCTATGCTGCAAGACACGACAGTGCTGTTTTGGCGCGCAGCTCCCTACCTTGGTCTGGCCCCAGATCTGCAGCTGAACCGCCATTGAACTATTCAACAAGCTTCACCAGGTGGTTTTTGCTCCGCTTGTTACTGAACTAGACTGCTGTGAAAACCAGGATGCCGATATCTTTCTTTCACCGAAAGGTTGGTGCACTGTAACAACTTTAAGAACGCAAAGAACGCTTTGTTTGCTACTGATGGTAAGTGGAGGGCCTGGTGGTAAGCTCATCACGTCCCCGTTCGGCCAAAACCGTCCTGCGGTTTGGCGGTTCACCCGCCTAAGTTGAAGTGATTTCTGACCGGCCGACTCTATGAGATCCTCTCACCAACAATCCAGTGTAGTATGCCAGGAATGCAGTGCCACTGCGGTAGTGTGTGGCACACAACAGTCAAGTGCTGGAGGAGGCCTCCCTAGGCGCCTTCATATTAGAGGATGACTGAAAGTGTGCTTTTCCCACTGTGACAGGCAACAGCAATTGAACCCGCCACACCTACCACCAGTACCGCGGTGGCACAGCCCCCCTCCGCCCTCCAACCCGCCAGGTGTCTCCGAGCAAGGTGTCTCCCTGTGGCTCAGTGTATCACAAAATACGGACAGCATCACTGGTCAAAGTTTGGTAGCAAATTGCCACCTCCACAATCCACACCAGGCACCCTAAGTAAGCAGAACAAGTCATCACCACATATACTAGCCCCCACAAAGTTTGCCGCGCAGCCGATGCTTCTACATGTATTTTCTGACAAGGCTACCAACTAGGGAGGTGGTAAAACGCCATGTTGGCTGCCACTGCAGCTGCGCAGCTTGAGCAGCACGCTGCTCAAGCGATCTTCATCATATTACACAATTTCCAGCACCGTGCTGGGCTGGGCCCGTGCAATGACAGTCATTGCGCCAGAGCAATACTTAGCAACAAATCTACCGTGCTGGTTGTTGCTTGACTTCTTGAGCGGGATATTTCCTGTGGTTTCCTATAGTTGTCTGTAGATCTAGTTGAGCAGTTGTGCACCAAAGGGTGCAGAGTGTTGCTGCTTGTACGTTCCTCAGCATTTTGTTTGCAAGGTATGACATGAGCAGGATGCGCACCCTTATTGATGCTGTTGATGCAAGCACTGCTATTGATGTGAGAACTCATTGGCAAATGGCAATGACTGCTGTCTGGCGGGGCATGCTATCCTTGTAGTACAACCTGATTCTAACTGGAAGAGCAGTGCAACCAGGCTGAAGCAGGATCGATACAGTTACAGTTACAGTTACAGTAATTGGCTCAGCAAAAGCTGAGCAGCCCACAAGGGAGCCAGAGGCTCATGGGGGAACAGAAACAAACCCATCACTCGCCAAAATGTGATCAAGAAGATCGAAAACATCGTCACCATCATCTCCTTCGCTGCAATCCACAAATTCGTCAGAACTGTCAATGGGATCGCCAAACACAACGTCATCGGGAGGATCATCCTGAGCACGACGCTCGCATGCATTGATAAAGGACGCCACCCAGCGTGGATCTTGTGCCATAAATTGTCGCATTGCATCCGTAGGAAGGGCTGCTGGAGAAATGTGTGACCACCCACCAAATGCTTCAAACAACTCAGCATGCAACTGGAGAGGCACCTCCTGACCACCACATTCAAAAACCACATGAAACTCATCACCAACTCCCTCACCACATAGCTGACATATACGTTGTTCTCTGGGACATCGAGACCAGCGGCCAGTGGCAACTTCAAAGCTGTGTGCCCCTAGCCGGAAAGCTGATAGCGACCTAACATGCTGGGCGGGAATGCCTGCAGTGTTAGCAACATAACCAGGGACCTCCGACACACAGCCGCTGCTGTAGCTCTCACGAACAGGCTCGGTGGCAAACCACTGCTCATAAGTGCTCATAGACACTGCACCAGAGGGAGCCGCACGAGGGTCAACTGGGGCCTCTGCAAACCCCTTGCACCACCACTCATCGAAGGCCGACATCACCTCACAAACCGGCAGCCTCACCCAATCAGCACCAGCGTGCAAACCCTCCGGTGGCAAGGCATAGCCAATACGACGCAGAAAGGACTCCAACCCCACACACCACAGCTGCTTGGGGCGGTACTGCATGGATGCATTCTCGCGCATAGCAACACTCAGAGGGTCCGTAGATGGCAGATCAGCCGCCCGGTTCCACAGCGGCACACAGGAGCGCAGCCAGGCCCGTGCAGGTGGCCGCACCCCAAACTCACGCAATAGGAGTTCCCGCCTAGTGCTCCTTCGCAGGTTACCACCCAAGCGACGCAAAAAGACCAGCAGGGGTCGGTGCAGTGCCAAGTCCATGCATTTGGCAGGGTTTGAACAGGTCTTAAGGACTGACGGGCCCCAAACCTCGCTGCAGTAGGACAAAATCGGAGACACCAGGGACTCGAACAAAGACACTCGTAGCTGTAGGGTGGGCATCTGCATAGACTTGCACCTAGATAGCATGCACCACATGGCCCGCATGGCAGCAGCAGACAAGGCAGATGTACAGGCTGACACCCCTGCCGTCTGATGGAAAACAATACCAAGGTAACGGAACTCAGGAACAACGGGAATCTGGGCCCCATCCAGCACCCAACCATCACGGGGAATATGAGTGCCGGCCTGTGGCTTGCGCTTCCCAAACACCACCACAGCTGACTTGGCCACATTGACAAACAGAGAGTTGGCATCACAAAACACCTGTAGGGCATCCAACAGAGTCTGCAGGTCCTCCGGGCTAGAGGCCAGCAGCGTGAGATCATCCGCATACAAAAGCACCCGCAACAGGCTCTCGCCCAAACGCACCCCACACTGCGGGGCATGCTCCTGCAACCAGGCCTCCACCCTGTCGATAAACAACCCAAATAGCAGAGGGGACAAGGGGTCACCCTGCTTGACCCCAATGCAGCTGTCCACTGCTGGCCCCCGTTCCCGCCCACTCTTCACCACCATAGGAGTAGACCAGTACATGCTGACCAGACAAGAGAGCATGCTCCCATGTGCCCCCAAATCTGCCAAACACTGCATCAGCAAATCCCGCCGGACAAGGTCGTATGCCTTCCTGAAATCAATGAAGCATGCATAAAGCCGATCGGACCTCTGACACCTGTCCACCAAGTGCTTGAGGACAAACACATGATTGTTGGTGCATTTACCATCCCTGAACCCTGCCTGGCCTGCAGCCCGGTACCCTTGCTCTTCAGCCCAGGCATCCAAGCGTGTGTGCAGCACTAAGCTGAATAGCTTGCCAAAGACAGACCCCACCGCAATGCCCCGGTAGTTGTCCAGCAGAGAGGGATCACCCTTTTGAACACAGCCGACAAGAAGCAAGCACCCCAACAGGTTGGAACCGCGCCTTGCTGGAAAGCACAGTGGAAAATGGACCACAGGTCATGAAGGAGGGACCCTTCAGTCAGGTCATAGACATGCTTACGCACCCATTTACCATCTGGGAGCTCTACATGCTGGACTGAGATACAAAGTACGTGTGCCACATGCTTGCTTCACCCTTGCCATGAGGTCTGCCAACTAAATTGTCACTGGCCTGCAATACAGCACTCCCAAGAGCTGGGTGAGATGACTCATTGTTGAACGCCGAGGTCTGATGACCATTCATGGCCAGCAGTTGCATTGCCGTCGGATGCTGGTCGATCTCAAGACAAGCATGCCCTCACACCTCACAGCAGTAGCCCCCAGCATCACCGTCCTTGCACCCCAATCCGTTGTTGACATTGTAGCGCCTGTCACTAGAGGGGCCACAACACGCAAGCTTGCCCTTGAAGCAATCACCATGGTCAGACGGTGTCAATGCAGCTAGAGCGTTTGGTCGCACTTGCTCTTGTCAAAGTACTGCAGCCGCAGCTTCATTGCGCATATTTGTGCATTGCCTGCTGGGTGAGGCATCATGCCCTTGGAAGCACATGCGCCAGACCATACACATGGCAAACACAAATCAACAACTCATCCCAGACCCATGCCAAAGCTCTGAATGTTGAAACTCTGGCAGAGCCATGCCATCACCAAGGCATGTTTCCATGCTTTCGACTGAGTCACAGAGTCAGCGAATCTGCCTTGCCAAGCCCATTGGCCAATACTTGCATGCCAAGATTCGATCATCTATGGCAGCACCTGAGCAAATGCTCACCACATACAACACGCCGTAAACGGCCCATGGTGGCACGTGTACATGAGGCATGCAGCACAAAGCATGTGCGGTGTACACCGACACAAGCTGAGGTTTAGGGACCTGTGGGCCTGCCTGCCACAGCCGAAACAGCTGCTGCCTTACTAGTTGCTGCCGCTGCAGCCAGCGCTGCGCACACCGGCTTGTGCTGCTTCCACGCAGACCGCTGACAGGCACGCCCACAGTAACGGGCCACACCGCAGCCTGCACAGATGCAGCTGCGCCCCGACACCAGACCCAGCTCAGTATGGCCAAAGATGTTTGCACAAGACGAGTTGTTGCACATGCTGGGCACTGCAAAGGAGCACATGCCCATGCCTGCCGCTTGCAACTGTTTTGCTGTCTCCAATAAGGACACCTTCATCTTTCCATAGGATGAGTCAGGCTGCTCGTCGACCACGCTGTCCCTGACAGCCTGCATTGCTGCCAACACCTGCTGCAGCTGCTGAGGCAGTGCACGTGCCTGGGGTGCGTAGCCTGCAGCCACTAGCTGCTCCTGAGTGCTGCTGGCTTGCAGCAAATGCTGCACAGCTGGCAGGTAAAGCTCTGCAACAAAGGGATCATGCTGCACCTTGATCTGAGTCCCAAGCGTCTTCAGATACTTAGCTGAACCAGCAACTGACTGCAGTTGCCGCGCTTGCCGCAGGTGGTGCCGACCTATGACGAGCATACTGGTCAGCATAAGCGAGGCATCTGCATGGCTGTCACCGTCAACAGCCCTGGTTGAGCCGGGCTGAGGGGCACCCTTTGCACCAGGATCAACTCTCACCGGGTCATTGCCTACGCCCCCCTGCAGCAATGCTGCGGCAGTGATGGCAGCACAATAGCTCAAAATCACCCCTGCTGTTTCAGAGTCCTCCCCAAGCAAGACCTCCTCCGCCTCCTGCTGATCTTCCGTTTCTCGCTGCTGGTCTCCCCCCTGCTCCTCATCAGCTGCGCCCACGATTGTGTCTCCAAGCTTGACCATGGTGCTCAGCAGGCTCAGTAGCTGCCGCTTCACTTTAGACCCTGGGCCTGCGGATAGTGCTGCCAGAGCCAGGGCTGAGGGGGAGTGTGGGAAGGCACCAATGACAACATGTCCGATGGCATCAGCCACGCAGGAAGCCATGTACGACAGGACATCATCTGCACGTTGAACACCATCTGCGGTCAACTGCTTGGCTGTTGGTGCTGCTGCCGCTAAACGCTCATCATTCTGAAGCTGGGTCATGGTGTTAGACCAGGCTGCTGCGTGCCGCAGCAGCGCCTCAAACAAGCGCAGAATGCCCCGTGCATTCTCTGCAATGACATCCGGGGCACATATGACGCAGCTGTAGTGGACTTGCCCAGGTGTGAAGTCCTGTGTGCTGGCTGCACTCACTGCTGCTTGCACCTCTGCTGTTGTGAGGTCGGGGCTCGGCACAACTGCGCAGAACAGCAGAGCACATATGTGCTTCACACAGCACTGCACACTCTCCGGCAAACTGGAGCTGGTCACTGTCTCGACAAAGCTGACGAAATCCGCAGACACACGAATTCTTTGTGGCCCAGCTGCCTGCCCAACCCGGTGAGCCTGTTGCAGCTGCTGCTCCAAGACCTCCATCTGCTGCTGTACGCGCATGTCCTGCTGCTGCAGCTGGGTTTGGCAATAAGTGTTCAGCAGCGGCAGCAGCTCTGCCAGCAGCTGGGCACTTGGTGCCACAGTGTACCACTGGGGCTGCTGCTGCTGCTGCTGCTCAAGCAGCGATGAGGAAGGCAGTGGTGGCCTCACAGAAGATGGCACCACATGCAGTGCCACCTGGGGGCCCATGTAATCTGTTGGCAGGGGCAGGTTGTGCGGGTTGACTTTGGTGAAGAGTTGCAACAGCGGGCACCCCCCTCTGGCTGACAAGCAGCGGCACGCACATCTTGGGCCATCGGGTAGTCGGCAGGGATGCTGGCTGTCAGCTGGTGCATCACGAGGCCAAGCAGCATATGTAACTCGAACTGCTGCAGGAGGTGTGCGTTACAAGCCCCACACGGCGTGGAGAGCTGCTCTACCTGCAAGGCAAAAAGATGGCACAGCAATGTCGGCTGGCCACGTACTGAATTGCTGGCCAACAGACTGCGTGTTGCTCAGCAACACATGCACACGAAGTTTGTCTGATGCCACATCTCCTGCATGTTGCGTGGTGATCGGCAATCTCTGAACAAGTGTATTGTGCGCTCATCCGACAAGGCGCTACCTGATAGGTGCCACAGCTGCCAGGCTCGGGCCGAGATGACAAGATAGCAAACGTACGATTGCTACGCGTCAGCAACAGCTTTGCAGCCATCAAGGTGTGGGAGAGTGCAGCCTGCTGGCGGCTGTTTAGCAATTGATGTGACGCAGCATCCTGCAGCTATCAACGCCAACTTACCTGGGCAATCAACACACCGCCGCTTGCTGAGTTGACGCAGTAAAAAGTCTCCAGCGGAAACTGGACGGCACAGTGTGTGGCCTGCAACAGGGCGCTTTTGTCCACCCCAAGCAGGCCAAACAAGCTGCTTGACAAGCTAGTCAGGCCCTCCAGGCTCACACCGTTGCTCAGCCTCTCGTGGCTGCTGTGACTGATGACGCTACTGCTGCTGGCTTGGTGGAGCTGTGCACTGCTGCCTGCAGCAAGGGCAACTTGCTGTTGCGAGGCACCCTGGGCTTGCAGCGCCTGCCTGCCCATCCCACTGAGCATCCCTGCGTCATTGCTGCCCCCGCCTGTGGTACTCCTGCTGCTGCTTGTTTGACGCACTTCGTCCCTGGCCTCACGGCCGCTGCCTGCAGCTCCCTCTGCCTTTGTGTTGAGCCCAAACAGTACCTTGATGGCTGAGTTGGCGATGCATGGCATTAGCTCAGGACAAAGCAGCAGCTCGCGTGCGCCAGCCAGCGACTGCAGGGAGCTTGGCAGGAGATTGTTGGTCACAGCTGCTGCCATCTCCACTGTTGCACGAGCTGCTGCAAGCAGGCTAGCACCGCGCCAGTCCTCGGTGTCGCCTGTGCTGGTGGCACCAACCAGCAGCAATGCCGCGGCTGGACTGCCCTCTCTGGCCAGCTGCTGCACTTTGCTGCTGGTCTGAAAAATCCTGAGAATCAGACGCACCGCTGCAGGCGCTGCAGGCAGAGCTGTCTCCAAGCTGAAGTCCGATGTGGTGGCAAACACACAGGAGGCCAACCGGTGGACATCCAAAAGCTTTCCTGCTAGGACTAGGGCTGTTCCCAGACTGTTTCCTGCAGACAATGCTGCTGCAACACTCTGCTGGGCACCTGAGCTGTCACTGCTGCTGCCCAGTGCTGGTAGCCCAGAGGCTGCTGCTGCTGCTGCGGCCACTTCCAGGCCATCTGCTGCACCCTGCAGGATGGCCGGCATATGCTGCAGCAGCCCTGACTCTTGCAGCTGCTGTTGCAAGCTGGCGGCAATGCGAGACCCCTGAGACACGTGGCACTCTTCAACAACCTTGTGCAGCCACAACCCAAGGACACTGGCAACTGCTGCCTTGACTGATCCTGCTGTGCTCTGCTGGTAGGCTTGGACGTACAGTGCTGCCAGCTTGCGGGTGACCTGCGCACACAGCAGTGATTGCGATAGGTGGTGCAGATGTTCAGCTCGGGCCCTGCAGGACTAGATCCCTCCGAATGGTAATTGCAATAAGTGATGTTGAACGCGGGACCTGCAGGAGTAGAACTCTTACCTGCACATCATACATGAGTCTCTTCAGCACTGCATTTGACAGCAGCGGGGAAGTTGGCGCCAGCCCAAGCTTTTCACATCGCTCCAGCACAGAAGGCGCAGGTTTGTCCCGATGTGGCTTTTTCGCCCACTGTTGCAGTTCCTTGATGTATGCCGTCCAGGATGCCACCAAGGCATGGGTCATGCTGCCTGCAAAAAGAACGGGGCACGTGTTCATCCGAGGGTGCAGCAGCAGCAGAAGGCAAAGTGCCACTGACAGTCGCTGCTTCATGGATTGCATTTACAGGATGCTGCTTCAGTCTGATACATGAGGTATGTACATCAGATGATCGTGTACCGTTGGTGTTACTGCTTCCTGAAGCAGTTGGCCAACTGGACAACAGCAGCTCAAGCCAGCACACCTTGCAGAGCTCCCTCTGGGCCAGGATAGAGGCAGGACTACTGTATAACCATATAAAGAGCTTATCAGCGCAAAAGAGACGTACGCATCTTTGATTCGTTTACGTGGTGAGCGTGCAGAGTGCCCCAAACACAGAAGGAGGCATGCAGCGATGCAGAGTCAGCCGTGAAGCAAAGGATTACGAAATTCACCTTGTCCGAGATCAAACAACGCAAGTTATCGCCGCTGTTCAAGCTGTCGACTTATTTTAAAGGCAGTTAATTACGTGAGGCCATCTACATGAACAGGGAAGGCAAGGCAAAGTGCAGAACGCAGCAGGAACCACTAGGCTAGTGAGTATGAGTTCACATCAGCTTGGAGTTGTGAGTTGTTTTCTGAAAATCAGAGTTGCCCGCCAAATAGGTGTTCTACCAGCCATCTTGGTATCAGCCACCTTCGAATGTCCCACAAGTCCTTGATATGTTGTGTAAGTAGTTTGGATGTGCGGTGGCACCCCTGCAGAGCCCCCACTCAAGGGCAAGCACACCAGCAGGTCTGCTGACCTTACCGTGTCTGCAGAGCACCCGACCCAGGCAATGTTGGCAAAAGTCTGCTAGAGGTGTCTCCCCACTTGGGTTTTGTGGCGTCACATGGCTCAGGCCACAGCTGCCGCCGAGCCGCCTCATAGTCAGGCCACATGTCACAGCAAAGGAATGCAAGGCATCAAGACAGTCGACTGCCAACAGTGTTACCTTCAAGCCTAGCCTTGTCACAAGGCTCACTCCTGCTAACAACCCCAAACAGCCTGCGGCAAAAACCTAGATGACCGCTCATTCACACCTGCCAACCCACACAGCCATCTCACAGACACACACACTCATGGGCTTGACACCCAGACCACCATAGCTTGCAGGCACGATCCAATGCTTCCTGTACACTCATCAACACACTACACAACCTCCTCCCCACAAAAACTACACATCACCCTCAAGCACTACCACTGGCAGACAGTACAGCACTGCTGTACGGCACATCGGCTCACACCTGACCGATCTGCAAAAGCCCTACCCACCCCAGCAGAAAGCCACCAGCAACCCTATCGAAGTCAGTATTCTCTCTCACCCCGACCCCTTCGGTCAATCACCGAGCCCCCAGCTGCCACATTGCCTTCCCCATCAACACCTCTATGCCCAAGTTCAATGCAGCATGCCATGCTGAATCATTGAATACACAACAAATCAACCCAACACCAAAGCCTGATCAACCCAGCACCAATGCCTGAGCGAAACCGAACACACACAGCCCCACATCCTGCCTCTGCATGACACTGGCCCCGGCCTGCCACTTGCTGGGCTCAGTATCCTGCTGCTGCTCCTGACGCTGCTGCTGCTGTTGCTGCTTGCGTCACAGAGTCTTCACGCCTCCTTCACCAGGGTGTCGTAGAACGCCAGGTTGGCGTCCAGGTGCTTCAGTGCCATCTGCCCAAAGGCAGGCGCAATGGATGACAGGGCCACAAAGGCGTCGCGGATGTTACAGATTGTCAGGAAGTTGTGCTGACTGAGGGGCACGTTGGACTGGGCGCGGTCATATGCTGGCGCCACGTCCATGCCCAGGGCGCGCTCTCTGTCGCCTTGCTGATGCATCTCTGTAGGACAAAACAAACAGGAAGGTGAAGTCAGTTAGGTGTAGGTTAGTTGGTCACACTGCTGGGCCAGCAGAAAGGTCATTTGTCATGTATGTAGTGATCTTTTTGATGTAAGCGTTACAATCGTTCATCTGCATTCTGCGCACAACACTGAACAACTCCACACATCACATGTCTCAGTGAGTACTGTGATCACAGGAACCGAGTATCCTTGTTGCATTGACCTCATCGACATCCACTGTGAAGCAACACACTGACACACACTTCATGCATGTTGTCCAACTGATACACTGTCTTTCTCACTCTCATCACGACACTCTGCTACTGTATAGTGTCCCTTTCTTCACTCACTGACACCCTGATACAATACGGTGTCCATTCGCCACAACAGGCTGACCACTGCATTCTCACTGCAGACTCACACATCTCTACACACGTCAGTCCCCAAGTACTGGACTAACGCTCAGCCTGCTCGACAACTGCGTGGCTACGCCTCCTACCCCCCCAGAGCGGGATGAGCGGAAGGACAGTACCCGCCTGAAATCCTCCTGACTGCACCACTGCAGAAAAAAAAAAGCAACACACACAACCCCCCCCAGCCACGCACACCAGTCACCCCACCCTTCCCAACAACCCCCCCCCCCCAAGCATCTGCGAAAGCCACAGGTGGCGACTGGAACACAGCACACCACACAAAGTGGGCAATGCAGACAAAAGACCAGCCAACTCTGCGGAAAGCACCAACCACGGAAGGGAAACAAAAGAAGGATAGAAGAGAGCACCCATGTGCCAACCGCAAAGGCAGAACATGACAGAACTGGACAACTGGGCGGGGAGCCAACTCAACCCGCAGACAAGCCAAAAAACAGGGGTAAAGTACGTCCCTGTGAACAAGGCAGACAGACAGACATCAAGGGAGCCACGCTCAACCCTGGAACAAGCAGACAAGGGGAGGGGAATGCAGCGCAAGGTGCACTCCCGTTCCAGAGACATCAGGGGAACCACGTTCAACCCTGGAACAAGCAGACAAGAGGAGGGGAATGTAGCGCATGGTGCACTCCCGATCCAGAGACATCAGGGGAACCACGTTCAACCCTGGAACAAGCAGACAAGAGGAGGGGAATGTAGCGCATGGTGCACTCCCGATCCAGACACAAGCAAGTAAACACTGCAGGACAAGAATATCAATCCAAACTGAAACAAGGCGCAGCCAGGGCACCAAGGTCCACACAGTATCAAGGGAACGGCACAGCCGACAAGGGACCTTGGCCTGAACGTACGCACAGCACACAGACAAAGACGAAAAGTGAACTTAATTTTTTTGGGGAGTATGTTACATGGACATTTTCGCCAAACAACAATGGCATTGCCCACCAGGATCGAGCCAGGTGAACCTCATAAGTTGTCTCCCCTGCGGTGGTTTGCACCACCTACACCGGGTTGACCAAAGAAGGCAGAACCACCAGAATTGCAGCAAGTGCCAGCCATGCTAGGAACCTATTGTGTGCAGAGATGAGGGCAGGCAACTATACCAGTGTGGACACAAGAAACAGAACAAAGTCAGTCAAATACCCATAGTAAGGCCAAGCAAGCGTGCTCTGCGCACTTTCATTTTGTACAAAGTGTGTGCCAGGGCCGACTGTTCGGCATGTTGAAACACAGTAGCAACACAATCTTGGTCACCCAACTGGACTGAAGCCGGGTCAGCAAAGGCTGGGCAGGCGGTGCGCAGATCATCATACACGGGACATTCAAGAATGAAGTGCTTTAGATCTTCAACATTGTTGCTGGTGCCAGTACGGGCCAGCACAGCAGCGCGGTTGGCCAGCGAAGCGTCCTGACCAGAGCACAAACGACAGATGCGATCCGCCCTTGGGACAGACTCCCTACGCTTGCGACCCTGCTCAATTTCAAGATGTGCAGAGCCAACACGCAACTGCGCCAGGTTTGTGCCACGTTGAAAGACACTTAATACAGACTTAATACGCGCGAAGAGGTTCTACTGAACCTGCCGCTAACATAAGTAGGGCACCTACGTCCAGCCAGCACCTCCTACGGCACAAGCCATCACCATCAGCCTGGTGCAAGGGCGGAAAGAGGGCACTCAATGGGGCCAAGAAGGCACACCACGTGTGTCAGAAGAACAAACCACGAGCAATGTATGCAGAATGGAAAGCATCAAGCAACAGAGAAAGCACGCCAACCTGCCAAGGAGAATGTAAGTGTGGGCGATTGTGACGGCACCCAAGACCCACCAGAAAAGCGCACACACTCACCACAACAGAAACCTGAAAGCACATCAACAAGCTAGACCTACACCACCAATGAATGTGGCGGGTGCACGGCCTAAATGGCTGGGCTGGCAACTGGCAGAGTAACTGCATCACACATGTCACACCTGTAATGCAAGCTGCTCTGACAGGTGTACACAAAAGCACGCATGCACCAATAAGAACGCTACATAATGTAGTGATCTTTTTGATGTAAGCGTTACAATCGCCCACAACTCACAGTCACCAGGGCAGGGCAGTGCTGGCACTCAAAGCACTTACCAACCAAACCAGACAAGTGTGCCGCTAGAGCACACACCAGCTGCGCGCTGCTGCCAGAGAAAAAATGCACTACGGGGGACCGGGGCCTCCAACTGACCTAGACCAGGGCACCTGGTCTAAGCCACCAGCAGTGCGCTCAGGGAGCTGCACTGGCTGAGCTGCTGCTGCTGCTGCTGAGAAGGGAAGACCGACTCGGCTGCGAACCTGCGGAGCTGCAGATGCGTAGCCACCAAACACAAATGCGCCAGAAAAACCACCTGATGCAAGGGCCAAACAAGAAACAGACGGGGAGAGGACAACCGCAAAGTCCTCAGAACCACCCACAGGAGCAACCACCAAGGGCATCACACTGCTGTTGTGCGCAAGCGTGTGGCGCTTGTCGTCAAAGGCATCATCCTGCCAGCCACCGCTGCCGCTGGGGGCAAGGCTGACCGGGCTGTTGCTGCCAGAAGGGGAAGCTGTGACAGGGCTGCTGTTGCCACTGCTGCTGGAGAAGGCAGCAGCAGAGACGGGGCTGCTGCAGCCGCTGCTGACACTAGGGGCAGCAAGAGACGGGCACCCAGTGGGTGTGCCAGCCTCCGCACTGTCGAACTGCTGCGGTGCATCCTGCAGCTGTTGCTGGGCAGCCCACTGCCGCCACAGCTGCAGCTCAGCAGCCATGCTGTCATGCTGCTGCTGCACCTGCCGCAGCTCGGCTTGGCTGCTGCAAGCTTTGCCGCACCAGTGCTGCACCTCTGCAGTCAACTGGTCGTGCATGGAAGCTGCCTCATGCAACTGGTGTTGAGACAACTGCAGGTCCTGCTGTAGCTGACGGACCTGTTGCTGCAAGGGCTGGACAGATTGCTGGGTAGCCTCTAGCTGGTCCTGTAAGCGACACTGCTGCTGCCGAGACTGCTGTTGGGTCTGCTCCAGCTGCGACTGTACCTGGATGACCTGGGTTTGCAGCTGGATGACCTGGGACTGGAGCTGGATGCACTGGTCCTGCTGCTCTTGAAGCTGCAAGCGCTCCCGCTGGTTGTACTGTAACTGCTGCTGTTGGGCCTGCTGCTCCGCGTGTTGAAGCTGCTGCTGGGAACACTGTAGCTGCAGCTCCAGCTGTTCAGACCGACTGTTGGAGTGCTCAAGCTGCTGCTGCAGCTTGGTGACCTCCTGCTGGAGTTGCTGCTCCTGTCCAAGTGACTGCTGCTGAAGCCGGTCCTGCAACAGCTTGGACAGCTCATACCACTGGTGGGCCTCTGCGGACAGCTGATCCTGCTGTGACTCTGCCTGCTGCAGTAGCTGCTCCAGCTGCCGGGCCCGCTGCTCAGAAAGCTCCAGCTGCCGCTGCAGCTGACTGGCCTGTTCCTGTGCTGCAGCACGCTCTGCCTCAGCATGCTGCAACTGCTGTGACTGGCTGCCTTGCGTGAGAAACTGCTCATCCACCTCCACGAAACGACCGAATCCGTAAGGCAGAATTCGGACCATGCTGCAGGAGGGTCTGGGAGTGACTAGCTGAAGGGGCTAGGAGTGAGAGACCGCTAGGGTGCTGCCTCTAGGACAGCATGCCCTCCGTCTCCACCATAATGACTGAAAGGCTGCGACTAGAAAGGGAGAGGGATGCTGCCCACAATCGCGACGCGAGAGGTGAGCACCACTAGCGATCTTCAGATGTAAAATCTCAAGAGAGAAGATAACTGGAACCCAGGAGAGACACTCAATTAACTGAGTTTGAAACCTGAAACGACAACTGAGAGCTCGGGAGACCACGTCTATCGACCGAGACTGAACACAGACAACTGGCTGACAACTGGCTGACAACTGGCTGACAACTGGCTGCTCTAACGGGCCAAAAGCTGGCGAGCCCGGGGTTACGACGGCTACATGTCTGTAAGCTAGATCCATGCACCACCAATGAATGTGGCGGGTGCACGGCCTAAATGGCTGGGCTGGCAACTGGCAGAGTAACTGCATCACACATGTCACACCTGTAATGCAAGCTGCTCTGACAGGTGTACACAAAAGCACGCATGCACCAATAAGAACGCTACATGTACCGTATAGATGCATACGGGTACGGCATGATGTGTTGGGGTGTGTTAGGGGCCCTTACAACAGCCAGACCACAAATCCCTGATATCGATCACATGTACTCTCTGTACACTGTATTTGCAAGATCAGTGTGTATGAAGAGAACATCGGTACATCTGCTGTACACGTGTAAGGCAGGGGATTCGACTCATTGCAATTATCATTGCAAATGCCTGTTCGAATCAACTCACCGGCTGTGATGCCATTGGCCCAATCCGCCGCCTGTTCGCGGGGCTTGGCCACATTGCCGAGGTCGGCGATATGAAGCTGCATGCCCAGTGCGCACGTCCTGGCCTTGCCAGCCCAGCGGCGCAGGTCGCTGCCGTGCAGCGCTGCGTGCCCCTTGAAATCACTCACAAGCGTAGTGTGCACCTGCGAGGCACAGCAGTACAACATCATGGGTTACTCACTGAATCGCAGTTGATTCCATGGTGGTTTGACTGCACGACGAGTGTCCCTTCATGCGGCATATTGTTGACCAACCACAGCGGGCAAAACTCCCTCGCAACGGCTAAGTGTACGCGCGAGCATGCATTGATGACCACCGGTCCAGCCCCATGTTACTTACCGCCATGTCTGTGGCCATGATGACGTCACTGATGAGGGTGGTAGTGGGGCCGTACAGGGAGGCGGGCAGCACCTCGTGCTTCAGCAGGAGGCTGGTGGTCGTGGCAGCGTGCAGCTTCTCGTTCGGGCTCATGGGCCCGTAGATGGCAGCGATGGGGTCCTTGCTCTCGACAAGGAATTTGTTGCTCACACCTGCAAAAGTGGTAGAATGGCAGCAGTTGTGGTCAGGGATAAGCGCATGATTTATGGTGGGCACACAGTACCCAACATGGCTTACAATACTGCACGAGTGCTCTGGAGAACCAGTCAAAGCATCTACATGCTTGCAACAACCACTGACAGGCCCTACTTTGAAACTCAATTTGACTGCTGCCAGCAGTGCAGTGCACCGAAGTGTCTGTCCTGTCACACTCTCTGGTACTGCACTGCCCTGCGGTGCTGCCTGCCTGTGGATGTCTGAGACACACTGTGAACCAGTCAGCAAAGCTGCAGAGCTAGTGGACCTACCAGGGTGTCCCACATCGTGGCCAGCCGCCGCCAGCACCAGCGCCAGCAGCTCCCAGTCGGCCAGCTGGTTTGCCAAGCCCCCCTGCAGGTGCAGCAAACAGCGTCACACACAACACGTCACATGTCACAACTACGGTGATTGTGCTGGAGCAGCATGGGTGCTGTCCTAACTTGAAGCATTGCTGACACTGGACCTTACTACTAGTCGGCTGCGCTTGTCAGCTTGTGTGCTGCAGGCAACCTTGCCAACATACTATGATAGGCGGCTGTGTATAACTATCAAATTGATTACTAAGAGGCAGCAGCAGCCCAAGCTGACCAACAGCATTACCCAAGTTGCTCACCATGAGGATTATCATGAAGATTGCATGCACCACATCAGCTGCGTGTGTGCTGCAGTGGTAGGGGTTGGCGAGGTACCTGTCCTCCAGCTCAGACAGGAAGGCATCCAGCCTGGAGGGGTCAATGGAGAAGTTGGGGTTGCTCATGAGGCCAAGGCGCTTGAGGACGGCCTTCACCACAGGTGCAAGGGGCCTGCCGTTGCTGGCCTGTGCCACCTTGTATATGTCGAATACCGGCCACTGCTCTATCTGCGCAGCAGCAGTATCCAACAGCAAGGCAGCAGGACCGTTATGCGAGGCATATAAAGCAAGGCATACAAGGCATAGAAAGTGAAAGGAGCACTGCTCAAGTGCTGGCCGAGCTACTGGTTTGCTGAGAGTGCCTGTGCTGGCAGCAACAGGGCAGATTGATAAGGCAGTGTTGACACAGCGCATCCAGGCTGTAACCTTAGGCGGGAAAGAGACTGCAGAATTTCTCTGGAACAGTCAAACATGCCATGCACTCAAGCCTTCAACGGCATGTCATTTGACTGGGAGAATCTGGCTTCGTGAGTTTTCCCCCCCTGGCGAGCAGACAGCCCTGCAACGGCAACTGATTTGTTCTGAAGCAGCAGTTCTGAAGCAGCAGGATGAAAAGCAATTGTACAATCCTTACCTCGCTCAGGAGCTCCTGCAGGACACTCTGGTTGTCGTCGTCAGGGGCAGGTGCCTCAGTCTTGCAGGGGATGGGGCCGGACTGCTGAGCGCTGACGTCCTCCTGCGGTGTGTGAGGGGTGACAGTTGCAGCAGTCAGCACAGTGACTTCAAGTTCACTGAGGGAACAACTGATGTGTTCATCGTGTGCCAAGTGCAAGGTGTACACATGCCGTCCAGAATGCTGTGCGGAGCTTGGGGTTGCGCATGTGTCAGTTTTGCTGTGTAGTTGCTGAGACGGGAGCTGTTGGTTTCCTGCAGACCAGCAGCGCCCCGGAAACTGGCATGGCAAGCAATGCATGACATGAAGACTCTGGAAGTTATGGCAGCCCACAACCCGTAGCGCAAGCGCGCAGACCGTACCTTGACGCTCATGAAGGGCTTGAAGCTGTTGAGGATGCCCTCCTTCACTTCCTGCAGGTCATGCCAGCACAGCACCATGCATAGGAAAAATGTCAGCTCCAAGCATCGGCATCGACAGCCCCAGTGTAACTCAACCTGTGCGTTAGCTCCAATCCAGCAGCTGCTTGCTGTCACGGTCACTTAGTTTCCGCAGTGGACCCCAATCAAGAGCAGCAAGCAGTAACATACTGCTCTATGCAGTTGGTGCCATGCAGGACAAGCCAAGCAGTGCTGCCCAGCTGCTTGAGTAACCCACCGGCTCCCTGAAACTAGCAGCCAAGGCCAGGACATCCTCCACAATCTTCCTGCCACTGCCCATGGAGAAGCTGTGGCTGGAGGGGGTTGGCCTGTTGATGAGGGGCTTGGCAGCAGACAGCGGTCCTGCGCTGTGGGCCCTCAAGCTGGAGGACAGGTGCCCACAGGTTGCCAGATCTCCTGAGTCCTGAGATACATGCAGAAAGTGCGATAGACAGTATTATCAGTCAGCATGATGCCATATCCGACAATCAGTTCCAGCCACTGTACAGCAGCAACCAACTGACCATGGGCAGCCCAGTCGGTTCTAGCTACACGGGACACACAGGCATGCCACTGCATCATCGAGAACATCCAAGTGACAACAGAAGCACTATTACTCCACTGCTAGAACGGTCTAATGGCTCCTAGGCACGACAGCACTGTTTTGGCGCGCAGCTCCTTACCTTGCGCGACAGGCCCCGGCCTGGGAGCGAAACGCCCATCATGCGGCTGGAGCTCTTCAGGCTCATGCTCCTGACTTCTGGAAAGCTGAACGGAGCCGGGATGAACAAGAAGGGGAACTGTCGTTCACGAAACGGCTTGACTCTGTTCAGGTTGAATGTACGCAAAGAACGGTTTGTTCGCTGTTGAGTGCTGATTGCAGTCGCTGATGGCAAGCTCCAGTGGCCCCGACTTGGCCAAAACGTCCAGGGGTTTTGGGCTTGAAACCGGCATCAGTCATCCATCGGCCTGGGGCAAAGGCAACTCCTTGACGGCCGGCTCATGAACAGCGCAGTGAAACCTTCACCATGCTGCACAAGGCCGCTGCCAACTCTGAAGCTCCGCCCTCAACCAGGCAAAACAAACAGCATCATGTCATGCTGCAGTGGTTGGTGTAGGCTGCCGCACCAAGCAGCGCATACGTCAGACAATTCACAGTCCTGACAACACCCCTCCTTATGGGGAAAGTGGGGATTCTAGTACAGCTTGTCTGGGGATGTACTCTGCTCCCCTGTGATCGTGACTGTCACTGATGATCAGCCATTGAACCTGCCCAGGCCACCACCAGCACCAGACAGCCCCCTTCCGCCTGCCAAGCTCCCAGCCCGGCTGCCACTGCCGCTGCAGCTGCTGCCCAAGCCACACACACTCCCTGAGCTCCTCTCAGGCCGCCCCAAGTAAGCTCCCAACGTGTCGCTGTCTGCACGAGCAGCACCAAACCGCTGCTGCTGCTGCTGTTGTTGGTAGAGGTCCATGGCTGCTGCCAGGAGCTCTTTCAGCTGCTGTCTGCTGGGCATGATGTGCATGTGGGGAGGGGGTGGCAGGGGTGGCAGCTTGCTGCTGAGACTGGCGGCACTGCCTGCAGGCCAGAGATGACAGGGGAGCAGGGGTGCGGCTGGTTTCAGGTCAGAGGAACAAGCACCTCAGTCACAACAAGTTGGATCGTGGAACCCAGCTGCTGCTGGTGTAACTGTGCATGTGTACAACAACCACCCAGCCACCCAGCTCGTTGTCTTACCTGCAACTGCGGTGAGTGTTTGGTGCAGCACAGCCTCTGCTGCTTGTTGGAGCCTGTGGCTCGCCATGCGGGCAGCGTACTCCTCACGTGCCTGCAGCAGCTGCTGCCTTGCCTTGACTAGATACTCACTGGCCACCTGCAGCAGCAGCAAAACGACAGCATTTAGCCCCATGTTGTGTGTTGGGGCAGCAAGCTGTTGTGTTACAGCTCCCACCTAGGCACTAGCTGCGCACTAACCCCCACGAGCAGGGCACCCGTCAGCCCGCCCTCAACCCATACCACCCGTCAACCTTCTACTGCGGGGGCGCCAGCGCCGCAGCCAAAAACAAGGTCTTTTGTATGGCAGCATGGTTCAGCATGGTTCAGCAGCATCAGCGATGAGGCTCACCTGCTCCCGTATGTCAGCTGGTAGCACCTCGACCAGCTGCCTCAGCTGCGCCTCGATCTCAAGGTCCACCACCCCCTCCTCATGCCACCCCACACCGCCCTGCACACCCCCAACCCCTCTGCCACCCACTGCTGCAGCCCCAGCAGACTTGGGCCGCACCCTTGCCGGCTGCTGCTGCTGTTCACCACCGCCAGCAGCAGCAGCAGCAGCAGCAGCAGCAGCAGCAGCGGCGGCAGCAGAGGGTGCAAATGCTGCTAAGTTACCTTCGCTGTCAGGCCCTCCTGCCAGGGGTGTCAGCTGCCCCGTCAGCTGCACACCCCTGGGAGGCATTGGACCCTCAGGTAGTGCTGCTGCTGCTGCTGCTGCCGCTGGTGCTGCTGGCACTGCTGCCACAATCCCCACTGACGCTGCTGCTGGCGCTGCTTTTGTGCTTCTCACAGTTGGGTGTGAAGCAGGTGGGGTCGACGGCCTTTGCACAGTAGGTGGATGGGGCCTTGCAGGAGCAGCAGCAGACTGCGACCTGCTGCTGCTGCTGCCACTAGCAGGGGCGCCTCTGCTACCAACAGCAGCAGCAGCAGCAGCAGCAGACACAGATGATCGCGGCATTGCAGACTGCGGCCGGCGCTGGCTGCCGCCATTAACTGCAGCGCTGCTGGCTGCACTGTTGCCGACAGCAGCTGTTGAGGCGGACTTGGGTCGCACCATAGCTGACTGCGGCCTCCTGCTGCTGCTGCTGCCTGTTGCGACGCCACCAACAGCAGCAATTGATGCAGAGTTGGGGCGCACCATAGCTGACTGCGGTCTCCTGCTGCTGCTGCTGCCTGCTGCAACCCCGCCAACAGCAGCTTCTGATCCTGCCCCCACTGCTGCTGCTGCTACTGCTGCCGCTGGTGGTGGTGGTGCTGCATGCCCTCGGACAGCAGCGCCAGCCAGCAGCCTGACACTGCCCACAGCAGCATCAACTACGGACCGGAAGCGAGCGGGCCGTGCCCCACCACTGCCACCTGCTGCTGCTGGTGGATGGGCTGCTGGCGCTGGTGCTGCTGCTGCTGCTTCTGGGTCGCTGTCAAATGCATCAAAGAAGTCCACTGGCAGCACCAGTGGGCCCCCTGCTGGCCTTGTCCCAGCCGGGTGCATGCTACCAGCGCCACCCTGCTTGCTACTGCTGCTGCTGGGGGTGCTGAGTGCCTTGGGTGGGAGTGGTGAGATCCTGCTGCCGCTGCTGCTGCTGCTGGCAGTGCAGATGCTGCTGCCTGTTGTGTGGCAGCGGAGGTTGCACCACCAGCACCCAACAAGCTTGGCTGTACTGCTGCTGCAGTTGCACCACTGCTGTGGGTGTGCTGGGGGCTGCTCGCTCCGCCCACTCCTCCTGCCGCTGCCGCTGCTGCTGGTGGTGGTTGCTGTGTTTCTGCTGGTGCTGTGACCGCCCAGTGGCTGCGTGCCTCTGCCCTTGCTTCTGCCCGTGCTGCTGCCCTTGTTGCTGCAGTGTTGGTGCGTATGAGCTGCTGCTCCAGGGCCAGCATGGCACGACACAGCAGCTGCTGCTGGGCGGCCCTGACAGCCTGACTGCCCCGCCAAGCCCTGCGACAGCAGCAACAGCAGCAGTCACAGTTGGCAGAGGGAGCAGCAAGAAGATAAGTCCAAAAAGGCAAGGCCCTGGCTTGAGGCAGCAGCAGAAGCAAGCATGAGGCATGCTGGCCTGCCATGCACACAAACACAGCCTGGCCAGCTCTTGCCCGCTTCCACCATCAGTTCAGTCATGAGTGCTGCAGTACGGTCTGCCTCCCTCCCTCACCCCCCCCCCCTTTGCTCAACGCGGCGGCGTTTGATGTGGTGCCGGGAGTGTGCGCGTGTCGTATGGGTGTGAGGTGGGTGCTTCATACCTAAGCTTTGATCTCAACACAACTGTGCGTCACAAGCTGCTGCTTGGCAAGAGTGCGCACCTTTGTATGATGGTTGCTTGTTGGTCCAGCCGAGCTTGCTCAATCCGCTGCCACACCGCATCATGGCCCTCCTGCTGCTGCTGCTGCTGTTCCAGGAGCTGCTGCAACTGCAAGGCGGCATCAGCAGCAGCAGCAGAGGTGCAGTTGGCGGCCATGCCTGAGCATCCACCTGCCTGCTGCTCGTGCTGTTGCTGCTGCGGGTGCTGCAGTGCCACTGCTGACAGCTCTTGCTGCTTGTGCAAACACACAACGAAGACACGCTGTTCTGCCTCCTGCTGCTGATGCAGCTGCTGCGCCTGCTGCTGGCAGATGGGGATTTTGCCTTCACCAACAGGCATCTGCTGTTGCTGTGCGTGCTTCTGCTGGTGCTGTTGGTGGTTTTGGGAGGCAGGACCACTGGCTTCCTGCAGGTGAAAGAGGCTGTGCTCGTGGCACTCCTGTCCTGCATGTGCAGGGGATAGCTGTGCTGAGCAACAGCTGCTGCCCTGCTGGTCACCCTCAGCAGCTGTGCTGGTGTGCTGGCCATGGCTTATGACCAGGACCTCTGGCGGTGCTTTTTGGCGGGAAGTCCTGCAGGAGGTGGGGCTGGTGGGGGCTGTGCTGGGCCTGCTGCTCTCTTGGCTGCTTGCTGGCAGGGACCATGGGGCCACAGGGCGTGCTGCTGCTGTGCTGCCCGTGGGTGTCTTTCGGGGGCTGGAGGGGCGGGAAAGCTGCTTCACCCGTTGGTTGAGCTGTTGAAGGGCTTGAGGATTGTCCCGGTAGTGCTGAAGCTTCTGTTCTAATGCTGGGGGAACCCATTTGGGCGTGACTGGGCGACTGCTGTTCCTGCTGCTGGGCCTGCTGGTGGTGAGGCTGCTGGGGCGGCTGATTATCAAGGAGATTGATTCTTCATGGTGGCTTTTCAACGCAGTTTGAGCCGTGTCCGTCTGCATGTTCATAGACACGTCACAGTGTGCTGTTGTAGCCAGTGCCCTACGTTTGCTGATGCGTCATGGTTCGTTTCTGCAGCCGGGTACGTAGTAGAAGGAACGCACTTAGAAGATCAGGTACCTCGCGACTTTTGGTGGGCCCATCTGTTGACAACCTCCTTGTCCTTTTGAATTCCGCTTCATCCGCTTGAGTAGCTGGATTGTGGCGTCCCCTTTCTTGTGAAGTCTTGGTGTAGTAGTTTCTGCTGTGTCTCTGTTCGCCACTACAACTACAAGGCCACCCCACCAGCCATCCTCTCTAAGCAGCTCTGGGAGGTGCAGGTGGCTGTGCTTGTCTGGTAACAGATCAGACAAGGGCGCCCAGGGCCGTGCTGCAGGTGCTGGCAGCATGCAGCGCTGAGCCCCTTGGTGCCATCACAGCAGCAGCAACATGCAGCAGAGCAAGCCAGCACACGAGCAGCTGACCCAGTACCGGGACCAGTTGGCCAATGACCTGCAGCGAGTAGAGGCATCGGTAGGTCCGCTATTGATGTTGTGATGGTCACAGCTCAGCCCTGTCCTGTCCCACCTCAGCCAGCAGCTGACAGTCTGTGCTGCCAGCATGCAAGCCACCTCGCCAGATACTGTTACTGTTACATCGTTCACATCGTTCAGGAAAACCTCGTACACGCGCCCATGTAGTAGCGCTGAAACAGTGGACTCAACAGCGCTGCAGCCATGTTAGCTGGGCCTCCTGCTCTTCCATAAATGGATATGTCGTGTGTGATCACGGGCAGAAGCCGACAGAGCACAGAATGCGTAAGAACAGTCATCTGGCCTAGCAGGTGGCCTGCCTGCTTGCCTGCCTGCCCACCCACCTGCCTCCCCCCCCTCTGCCTGCCTGCCTACCCACATCTGCCGTGCAGATCCTGGACATGGAGTCCAACTACTTCAATGCAGAGCACTCACAGACAGGCAACGTCCTCAAGGTGGGGTCAATACACAGGGTGGCTTGTTTGGTTTAAGCCGATGCACGACAGCTGCACACATGGGTTTGGATGACGCAGTTGTCAGGACCTAATGACCACAGGTGTGAGCAGCAGCAGTGACAGCGGCAGCAGCAGCAGCAGCAGTGATAGCAACAGCAAGGCGAAATGAAGGAGGACACAACGCCATGTTTTTGACACTTCGCCAAAACTTGATCAAACCTTGGCACCAACAATTCATGCTCATCGGCTGCATGAATTGTCGTCCCCAGGGTTTTGAGGGGCTGCTGAGCACCAAGGAGGTCATGCGCAAGCCCGCCCGCTCCCCCCCCCCCTGTTTGCCGCGCGACCACACACCCACACCCCTTGCTGATGCATGCCGCCCCCCTGATACTTCAAGATGTCTGACATCAGCCACATACTCCCTGTCCGTCTGTGTCTTCTTTCCCCAGGGTTTTGAGGGTCCTGCTGAGCACCAAGGAGGCCATGTGCATGCTCTCCCCCCCCCCCCCCCAGGCACCCGCCCTGCTCACCCACCCACCCACCCAGCCACCCAACCTCTTCCAATGAATACATGTCTGTGCTTATCAACTTTCTGCAGGGTTTTGAGGGTCTGCTGAGCACCAAGGAGGCAATGCGCAAGCGCCAGAACCGTGGCTACAAGACTGAGGACCGGCTGTTCAGCCTCAGCAGCAGGAGCAGCCCACTGGTCAAGGAGCTGGGCGATGGGGCGGACGGGCTTGATGGAATGGCACCAGGAGGGTTTGGGAAGAAGGTGGGTGGGTCACCCGGGGGCGGGGGGGGGGGGGATGACTCGTCTGCCAAAGTGATGTGCAAGCTTCTGTTTGAAGTGCGCTGGGGGCCAGGCTGTTGGGGGAGAGGGAGGGCAGGGACAGGGGATGTCGCGACTTTCACCAGGGTGGTTGACAACAGGACAGGCTGTTCAGCCCCAACAGCAGAAGCAGCCCACTGGTCAAAAAATTAGGCGATGGGGCGGACGGACTTGATGGACTGGCACCAGGAGGGAAGAAGGTGGGTGGCAGGGGTGCGTGCAGAAGCCTTTGAACCATGAGCATCACCCTGCAGGGTCAAAAGGGTGGCAGGTCATGTGTCAACACAGGCTGTAAGGGTAAACAACACATGCTGTCGCAATGACAGGGTAACGCACCCCTGCGCAGGAAGTATGTGCATGTAGCGTCAGACGTTGCTTTGTTTGTCCAGCCGGCAAGTGAACCAGACAGATGCTGATGCTGCTTCTGCTGCTCTGCTGATTGTGTGCAGGGGTATGCCAAGGGCTATGCGCAGAAAGGCTATGCTCAGAAGGGCAAGCGGTGACACGCCGCAAGGCAGCCAGCAGCCATCACAGTCGTCAGCAGCAGACAGCAGCAGCAGCCTGGCTCCTGCCCCACATTGTGTTCACTTTCTGTGCGGGAAGAAAGTAGCACGCCAGCAAGGCAACACACAGCCAGCAGACACAGCCTCACAGGGTTGCTGTCGAACAGTCCCCACCCCACCCCTTGGGTTTGTATGACGGCTCGGGGCTTGTTTGCAGCTTGGGCTGATGCGCCATGGACAGCAATGACGCATCACTGTGGCAACACAGTCAGCAGGTGTAGTGGCATGGTTGCTGTCCCGACCCACACCCATGGGTATTTTGGGGGGGAGGTTGTTACAAGTATGTACATTGGTTGCGCTGTGTCTTCACCACCAGTCGCTTGCTGCCACGCTATCAACGTGTGAGCATTACACGGTCGATAGTGTCGTTGGCTGGCTGGAATTGAAGGCTCTGGACTCTGTCGGGGCTGCCCCTCCCCTGACACCCCTGTGTACTGTACAGATCGGCAGCCTGCAGGGTTTGCCATTGACTGCGGTTCCTGTTGACTAGTGACTATTCCTTTCCTCTGTGCCTGACATGGCCGTTTGTGCAGCTGAGAAAGAACGTCATGTTGTCACGCCTTTCCATCGTTGGTTTTGAGTGAAAGTTCACTGTACTGGCATGAGCTTCAGCCTCTCCTACCCTGCCTGAGGGAGGAGAGGACTGCATGTTGTAGTGCGTACAGCGCCCCTGATTGCTGCCGCTCTGGCCAAAAGGGTAGGAAGGCAAAATATGTCTTCAGGGGGATGATGGCCAAGAGAAGGTGGTGACGCGCCAGTCATACACACCCGTTGCCTCTCAGAATCCCACATCACCAAAAAATGTTAGCAGCTTGAATGGTTGACAGAATAGGCTACAAGGATACTGCCTCCAACTCCTCTGCAAATGCTCCAAGCCCCTTCACTCGTTACAAGCAGAAGTCTACATCGGCTTTCATGGGGCTAATAGTGTGCCTTGTCCACTGTACTTCTGTCAGTTTCCTCACCAACACGGCCACGTGGACGCAAACCCCTGTCCGCACAACAGCTGCTCACAGCTCAGAACCTGATTGTGCTTGCTTTGAATAGTGTGACGGAGCTCACGCGGTTGACGACTGCGCCTTCCGTGATGTGGAACCTCCATGTCACACTTTCAAACCCTAGTCATGTGCTAACATGTTTGACAACGACCGGACGTGACATAGACTGCCGGGTGTGGATCAACGCTAGTGTTGTCATTTCCTCACAGTTTCCGCTCGTGCACAAGTCGCTGCAGGAGTTCTACTACTCTTGCTGTTTTCTGCACACCCCAGTGCTGACCACTTGCCAGCCCTGTGCCGGCGTTTTTGATATCAGGTGTGTGCAAATGACTGTTGTGTGGCTGTTAAAGCAGCTGCATGCCCCATGTTCCCCTGCATACTTGCCAGCAGGGCAGATAGGGTTGTTTCTGCTCTACCACCCCGGTGGTTGCGCTCAGATCCCCATCACCTAGCCTGCACGTGTAAGCTCCTATATCTTTGTTGAATACAATTAGACACCATCTTGCTTTTTGTATGCTGTGATCGTGATCCTTCTACACGTGCACATCTCAGATTGCTTGCAGCGTTTGCTTGCGGTAGGGCACCGCAGGGCTCGCTGTGACTGCTCGTTATCATATATTTGCTGTTTATAATGGTTTAAAACGCAGCAGTGCGGGTTTGCCGCTCGCTAGGGCTATTGCTGCTTCCGACACCCCCTACCTACTGCTGCTGCTGCTCTCTGTCTGCCCGTGCCTGCCGGTTCCCGCCCATGCTCCAGCACAGCAGAACCTGTCAAGATGTCGTCCACCAAGGTTTATGGACCCGTCGGGAGATCCGCCCCTTCCTGGATCACTCCATCACCATGCACTACATGAGCACCATCCCCGATCAGGGAGGCAAGATCATCGCAGGTGGGTGCAGGAGCTCAGGCTAGATGCTTCTAACAGTCCAAGGGCTACAGGATAGCTTCCAGCATATTAGGTTCATTCGATATGGTTGGGGAGTCTGGTTGACCTGACTAGGCCAGGCCTGGGGGCCAGATCGGGGCCCTGCTGAAGGCAAGGCTGGGTTCTAGACTAGGCCAGGGTGCAACCCCTGGTTGTGCATAGGTAGCAGAGGCCAGGGTTGGAGTGGGCTAGCTGCACTTCTGGCAGCATTGGCAAGAAGTCGCACCAAGGACTGGCTGTTAGCAGGCCGTGTCAACTTTCACACCGGGTGATGCCCCCCCCCCCCCACCCCCCGCGCGCGCTTTCCATAGCAGGAGCTCACCAGGCGGCTTGGTTCTCCCATCTTATCTAGCGCCCTGTAGCATACTACAACCTGTGCCTTCTGTCCGTCGGCTTCACTGTATACAAGGTCGGACCCACTATCCGCCCAAGGCCCAGCTTGCGACAGGCTTCACCTGTAGAGCGTGTGTAGATTTGTGGCTGTGGCTCTGACCACTCAATCTCGAACACCCCAACCCTGCTTGCACTGAGGCTTGCACTCACCCTAGTCCCACCTCCCACCCCTTTCTCCCCCACCCCCGTTTGCATTTACGTTCCAACTCTCACAAAGAGTATGTGTGGGTTGGTGGTACCGTGCTGACCTGCACTCCAAGGCTCGCACCCTGGCCAAGGTGCCCACACATCGTGCAACAAGCAACCCTATTGGCATCAAGGATTCCTCTTAACATCCTCTCTCTCCCTTCTCCGCATCCCCTTTCCACTACCGCACTGCACTACATCCCTTGTCTCACACTTGCATACCTCACCCTTCACTCCCCCCCCCCCCCCCCCCCACCGACTGCTTGCAGAGTACGTGTGGATCGGTGGCACCGGCGCCGACCTGCGCTCCAAGGCGCGTACCCTGGCCAAGGTTCCCACCAAGCCTGAGGAGCTGCCCCACTGGAACTACGATGGCTCATCAACCGGCCAGGCACCAGGGACTGACTCTGAGGTCTACCTCATCCCCCGCGCCATCTTCAAGTGAGTGATGTGTTGCACATGTTGGCGGGATAAGTCAGGTTCAGGGTTCAAGTCCTTCACAGGCCGCTTCATGGTGCACAGATAGTCACAGTTCACGGTGCCAAGTCCTGTACATGTGACATTAGGCAGGCAGACACTGACTGACTCTTAGGTCTACTTCATCCCCCGTGCCATCTTCAAGTGAGTGCAAATTAGAACGCTGGGGTGAGCACACCTAGGCTGCACATAGGCATAGCTTCATCACCTGCGCAGTCGTCACAGCACAGTTTGGTGTTGGTAGCCCTATTTGATGCTCCTCCTCAATTATGCTGCCTCCCCCCCCCCCCCTCCCCGTTCCGCAGGACCCCTTCCGCATGGGTGACAACATTCTGGTCCTGTGTGACACCTATGAGCCCCCCGCGTGGCCCCTGACGGCACAGTGGGTGCGCCCAAGCCCATCCCCACCAACACACGTGCCAGCTGCAATGCAGTCATGGAGAAGGCTAAGTCAGAGGAGCCCTGGTGAGTAATACGTTGGTCCCCCCCCACCGGGGCATGCATGCGCTCCCCCCCCCCCCCCCTTCCCCGCCCCCTGCGACCCCCCCCACCGGGGCATGCATGCGCTCCCCCCCCCCCCTCTCCTCCCGCCCCCTGCGACCCCCCTGCCCCCCCCCCCCCCCCCGCCCAAGCCCATCCCCCAGCACACGCGCCAGCTGCATTGCTGTCATCGAGAAGGCTAAGTCTGAGAGCCCTGGTGTGTTCTGGGGTGGAAATGGTGCATATTGCGTTGTATGCTCCCATGTGCAGTTCCCCTCCCCCTTTTCGACCCTTGGCTCCCCTACCCCCCCCCCTCCTGCCTTGCGTGTGTGTGCCCTGCCCATATAACATATGCACCCCCCCCCCCCCTCCCGGGCCCCACCCTGGAAATGTCTCTATGTCGGTCTTGGGGTAAGGTTCACTCGTCACGCACTTACTTTTGCACTTGTTGACATGCTCCCCTGGCATCGAACAAGAGTACAGCCTGCTCACCCCCCTCCCCTGCTCTACTCTGCCACTCACACTAACGCATATCTCTGCCCCCCCCCCCGCCTGTGCAGGTTTTGCATTGAGCAGGAGTACACCCTGCTGAACCCCCTCACCAAGTGGCCCCTGGGCTGGCCCGACAACGGATACCCCGCACCCCAGGTGAGCTGCTGGCAACTCGTTTGTATCTACTCTGCCTTTCAGTGATCAAACAGCACCATAATCTGCAGCACGGTTTGAATACCTTACAAGTAGCGCCCATCGGCTGTATAGATCAGTTGGCATCATACAAAGTTGCGCTGAGTGGATATTTCTGCCATCTGGACAACTAATACCGCTCATCAATTGGGTCAACCCCTCAATTATGTTCACCCCTTGTCATTCTTTGTTATCCCTTTGTCATTCCTTGTCCCCCTGCAGGGTCCCCTACTACTGCTCTGCTGGTACCGGCTGCTCCATTGGTCGCGACATTGCTGATGTGCACTACAAGGCCTGCCTGTAGCCGGCATCAACATCAGCGGCACCAATGCAGAGTCATGCCCTCACAGTGGGAGTACCAGGTGGGTCTTGTGCCGGCCGGCTGCCGTGGCGGCATCTGTGCCTGTGAGAGGTTCACGGTGTTACCTGTACCTTCCTGTAGGGTCAGACTGTGTTTGCAATGCTGCATCTGCAATTCTGCGCCTGCACACCCTCACAGTGGGAGTATCAGGTGCGTGGGTGACACTGGCATCTGGGTGCCTGTGGAAAGAGTCTCTTCATGCTTTGAGCTGTTGGGGTTGTGCTTACGCGGATTGTTAGGCTGTGTTTCGCCAACTTGAGTCCCCCCCCCCCTGGTTTCATCTTTTTGCCGCAGGTTGGTCCCTGCCTGGGCATGGAGGGAGGTGACCACATGTGGATGTCCCGCTTCCTGCTGGACAGGATCTGTGAGATGTACAACGTGGAGGTCACATCGACCCCAAGCCCATCCCAGGTGAGGCATTGTGGTGTCAGGCAGGGGAAGGGGGGGGGGCATCTGCAGAAAAGGCTGGTCGGCAGTTGTGCAGGTTGGAGGCAATCACGCATCTATGGACTGCTCACCATCATACCCAAGGACATGGCGGGTGGGTAGGCAGGCGGTGGGAACATTGTGTCTGTCATATTGGCGGGGTGTGATGCATGTTGTCACAGGCACATTGAAAGTCCATCCCAAGGATGTCAACCACCCCGCTGCCTCTCACGTCTCCCTCTAGGGTAGAGACTCACAACCTCGGGATTTATTCTCACACACGTGCGCTCTCACTTGCTACAGGTGACTGGAACGGTGCTGGTGGCCACGTGAACTACAGCAACAACGCCACACAGCGCCGCGGGCACTGGATGGGACGCCATCCAGGAACAGATCGGCAAGCTGAGAAGCGCCATGCCTACCACATCGCACAGTACGGAGAGGTGAGTGCATGGATTTGTTACCGTAACCACTTCCTGTTTTTAAATCTGTGTCACCATGGGGGTTTTTATGCTGCTCCAACGCAACCACTGGGTCACAGGCACAAGCGGTAGCAGGCGCACACGTCACTCCTTTGCCCCGGTTCTTCAATCCCCCTGTAGAAGCAAACGAGTTCTGCAACCGCAACATGTAGCAGTCCCTTCTCTAACACTTCACACACGGCAAAGAGCAATGGCTTGATAGCAAGCATGAGACCCTCTTGTGCTGTGCTCTTGCACAGCATAATCAAAATCAACAGACACGCGTGTGATGAGTCCCTTACTCTTTTTGCCGGGCTCTTCACTCATCCTCCCGCCGTTTTTGCAGGGCAACGAGCGTCGTCTGACCGGCAAGCACGAGACTCCTCCATGCATGACTTCAGCTGGGTGTGGCCAACCGCGGTGCCTCCATCCGTGTGGGGCGCACGGTGCCCGTCGACAAGTGGGCTACTATGAGGATAGGCGCCCTGCAGCAACCTGGACCCCTACGTGGTGTGCAAGCTGCTGGTGGAGACAACCCTGCTCATGTGAGTGGAGCAAATCAACCCTGTTCTGGAGTTGTTGTGGGATGGGGTGAGGTGGTGTCAAGGATTGGTGTTGATGGTTGTGCTCCCAGTGACCCTTGTGGGTGTGCAGCTGGTGGAGATAACCTGTTCTCATGTGAGTTCGTGCTCATGTGACTAGCGTCAATCTTGTGCATGTCAAGCGGCTGGCAGCATTGCAATTTTGTCCTAGCATGTGCTACCAGATCGGGGAACAGGG